>JAJMZT010024883.1:0-17438 GCA_023807265.1 Metadinium minorum
CCCAATCCCCAATCCCCAATCCCCAATCCCCAATCCCCAATCCCCATATTTTTCATATTTATATTTAAATATTTATTTATCAATAAATTTAATTAATTATTGCTAAAAAAATAAAAATAAAAAAAAAAAATTTAAATTAATTTTTATTGTTTAATAAATTATAATTAAAAAAGCGATTGAAAATCATCTCTGAAAATTATTTATTCTTTGGAGCTGCTACAACAGCCGCCTTTATAACAAGATCTTTAAAGTGGTTGGAAATTTCATCTGTTGAACCTCTTTTAAATTCATAAATATCTAATAATTGCCCTTTATCTTTTACTGTTGATTTATGCTCATTATAAACTTCTTTGATTTTATTAAAAGATTTTTCAGCCTCACTACCAATCTTAAATCCTATTATTTTTATATTTTCTTCAACACATTTTTTTATATAAGGAGGTAATAAAGGGCCCTGATCTGGATGACGATCTCCTGAAGAAAAATCTGTACCATGTGCTCCGGCATCAGCGATATGAATTATTAATTTTGTTCCTTCTCTCCAAGCAATGTTATTTAGTGCCAATTTATATCCTTCTACCCAATCTTCAGGTCCATCACCACCTCCATATGCTTTAACAGTTGAGATTTGACTTCTTAAAGTTTCCATATTATCTGTTAATGGGAAGAAATCATTCTTATCAGAAGGAGAATCTATTTTATCTCTATAAAATATTGCACCAAAATTAAAATTAATTTTTGGATATAATTTTTTTAATTCATTAAGAATATTAATAACTTGATCTTTAGCAGCATTTATCTCTCCGCTCATTGATCCAGTAGCATCAATTAAATATACAATATCAAATTCATTACTGATTGATGTTCTGAATATCCATTTTTCATCATATCTTATATCATATTTAAAACTTGCTAAATTAAAACTTTCAAACCAACAATCTCCATTTTCAATTGTTCTTCTAGAAAATTGGGTAGTCCAAGCAATGCAATTTAAAACATATCTATATGTTCCTGTTTTATCTATTTCATTAAATAATTTACTAAATCCTCCATCTATTATAATATCTCCTCTATTATCTCCATCACCTGAAGGATAAAAAATAACTGATAATCCTTTATCATGATCATAAGCAAATGGTATAAAAGGAAGTAAAGTTTCAATAGATGGATCCTCAAATAAATCTTCTTTTAAATCATCTTCATTAATATCAATGCTATTTTTTATTTTTGCAAAAGATACAGTTGTACCTTCGAATATCTTTTTTAGATTATGCCCTAATGAATATCTTTTTATTTTTCCTTCTTCAAATAATCTTTTATCGTTAAAAATACCCATTTTTGTAGTTCTTATATTTCCTGGACTCATTTCTCTTTGGCCAAAATGATTTCCAACAAATCTTATATTTGATTTTGGAAATTCTCCCCCGAATTCAGCTTTCTGTAAAAATAAATTCGCTTCATATACTAAAGGCTCATTATCACACCAAAATAGCAATGCTCCTCCATTCATCCAAAATCTGTTTAATACTTCAATAAATTGCCCTACTATATTTGCATTTCCTCCTCCTGGTAATCTTCCAGTTCCATCACTACAAATTATCCATGCTGCATAATATTTACCTCCTTTTTGTAATTCAAAGATGCATTCGTCATATTTTGTTTTTACAATAAAATCAATACCAAAATAATCAAAAGCATCTTTTAAACAATGTCCAGTCGAATACCTTTTTAATAAATATTTAGGATCAATCCAATCTGATTCTTCTTCACCTGCAATTTCTTTACTCCAAAAGCAACAGCATAATGCTTTTAACCCTTTAAAAGCCTTAGGTTCACACATTGTATTAGTTTCATCTATTTCTGGGTTTTTTTCAATTTTGTCAGCTTCATCTCTATTAACAGTTTCTTCCATACTTTCTAAACTAAATGGCCTTTCTTCTAAAAATGCAGATAATTTTTGATAAGTAATATAATCACCATAATTTTCATTAATTTCAGCCAAATCATTTATTTTATTTTTAAGATCATTAATTGTTGGCTTTATAATGAATTTATCACTATGAGAAGCTTCATTTCCAAAAAATATTGATAAAGCTTTTAACAAATTATTAGGATTAGAAGACCAAAAACATTTTGTAAAAATATTTTCAAGTTTTTCTGGATAAAATCCCAATCCTATTCCATAGACAGATATATAATTTTCTTCAATATAAGATATTAAGTCCGCCAAACTATTCGTATCTTCTTGACCAAAAAGCCCATCAGTTAAAATAAATATGAAACTTTTTTTAGATAAATTTAATGATTTTAATTTAAGTATTTGGAATAAACAATCTTTTATGTTACATTTAATATAATTATTGTCACACAATTGAGCTGCTAAAGCTTGCCATATTTTTGATTTATTATTAAGAGAATTAGTGGTATCATTTCCTAAACATAGTATAATTGGTTCTTTATTTGTGGCTATTATTAAATCAAAATAAGGTATTTCAATAAGTGACAAACATTTTAAAAATGAAAAAATAGTCTTATAGGAATGGAAAGAATTTATATTATTAAAGCATGATTTAGAAGAATCAATAATTACACTTATTCTATAATCTCTTTTTAAACCAGCTTTTTTCTCTAACCAAATTTTATTATCTTGCCCACCAGTTATAATGAATTTAACTAATCCAACTAAGTATAACCTTGTTCCTTTAATTGAAGGAGCATACATTGAGGGTTTATTAGGTGGGAATATTGTATCAATCAAATCTAAGACTACACCTTTATTTTCAAATTTTGAAAGATTATCTAATAATTTTTCTTCAATTGGAGAAGTTAAATTTATAGATTTAACCATAAAAGGATATATTAGCTCAAAATCTCTTTCTTCTAATTTAGTAATATTAGAAGATATATGTGGCTTATTTTTTATATAAAAGTCTGGATCATCATATGAATATTTTAAATATTCAATCACATTTATTATTTTTTTAGGATCTAAATCATATTTTTCCCTGTAAATAGGCTGATAAAATTTGCTATTTATATTGTTTAAATTTTTGTATAGTTTTTCCAATTCTTCTTTTGTTAAATTAGCTTTTTCAGATAAAATATAAGCAAACTTTGTATATATATTTTCTTCCCCTCCAATAACATCTTCAACTTGATCTATAATAACAACTTCATTTCCAGTTTCCTTTTTGAAGTTATCCCATATATTATTTATTATTTTATTCTCATCTGATTCCATTTCAGGCTTTATAAAATAAAAGCAATATTTATCTTTATTATTTATAAATAAAGCTCCCCATTGTTCTGGGGATTTAAGTTTAGGATCTAAGCCATTAGAAATAAAAAAAATTCTTCTATTTGAAATTTTTGGATGAATTACTTTTTTATCAATATAAAAACAAGCATCAGCAATTCTACTTGAATATCTAGGAACCATTATACAGTCTAAGATTATTTTAAATATATCATTATTATGTGCTGTTTCAAATTTTTTAATTGTATATATAAATTGATAATCTGCAAATATTACAACACTATAAGGAATTTCCATTGCATTTAAACAATTAATCATTCCAAATGCTAAAATAGCATGATAAAATTTTCTCAATTTATCTATTGTTCTACAGCAATCAATTGCAATAATTGCACAAATTTTTTCTGTTTGAGTATTTTGATTTATCGAAGCTTGAAATAATTTAAAAGAAATTATATTTGATAAATCTAACAATAATTCTGAAGGATTTTTTTTATCTTCTGATAATGAAATATAATTAAATAGTTCATCTTTTAATTCATTGTCTTCTAATAATTCAGGCTTTCTTAGTTCAGTCTTTTTATTCCTTATCATTAATTTTATTACATGCTTAGTCAAATTTTTGTCATCTTTAAATATGTTCATTTTCTCTAATTTTTCTTTGGACATTTCTTCTATTTTTCCTGTTTCTTTTTCATATTTATAATCCTCATCTGACTCAATTTCATCATCATCAATTATTTCTTCCTTTTCTTTTATTTCCTTTTCTTCCTCTTTTTTAAATATTATAGAAGTTTCAGTTTTACTTAAAAGTTTTAGTATTACTTTATCGTTTTTTATATTTTTATTTTTTTCTTTTTTAATATTTACTTTTTGTTTCATTACAAATTCTCCTTCTTCATCTTTTGCTATTTTCCCTTCTTCCCATTTTATGTTTTCATATTTCATTTTTTCATTTTTTGATTTAAACCATTTAAAATCCTTTGGAATATTTAATATACTTATCTTAGGATAGTCTAATATACTAATTGATTCTGTTTCATTTATTTCTGAGTTAATTTTTAATTTTTTGATTTCTTCAAAATCATCTAATTTTACTTTATATCTAAGTAAATTCATACAAATTGTTTCAAATAATTTGCAATATTTTGTTGAATCTTCAGATAAAATACATTTATTATATTTTTTATATGATATATATATTGAATATAACGTATTGAATAATTTATTTGTTTCTTCTTTATTAATTTTTCCTATTAAGAATGGAAATAATTGCGCTAAAATTGTAGATTTTTTAAATAAATCAATAATTTGATTAATTGTATTAACATCTTCAACTTTAATTTTATTATTATTTAAGATATCTTCATTTATTCTTGGCTTATCAACAATTTCTTCTTTATCTTTTTCTTCTTCTATTTTTTTGTCTAATGGAATTGAAGTTAGAAAAATCGGTGGTTCTTTTGAATACTCATTAAATTGCCATATCTTCGAAGAGTGTTCTTTTATATTTTCTTCTTTTTCTTTAATAATTGAAATTTTAATATTTTTTTCAAAATCTAACATATCATATTTATGGTATATATATTTCCTTACATATTCATTTTTATAACTTCCATAATATTCAAAATAATTTCTGAACATTTTTATTTCATTTTTTCTTTTTTTAAATATATTTCCTATTTTAAAAATTATATTAGAATAAATGATAGGTAAATATTTGGCATCAAATTTTTCTTTTAATTTATTAATTTCTTCAATTAATTTATCATCTTTCTCTATATAACGCAATAAATCATTTAATAAATAATATTTAAAATTTAATGATATTGAATCAGAACAGAGATATTCAATTAAATCTTCTATCTTTTCAATTTTTTTATTTGATTCAATATGATTATTTTTTAAAAATTCATAGTTGTAAGTACGCCAAGTAAATTTACTATACATTTGAGATATTTCTTCTTTTGCTTTTTTTATACTATAATCATCATAAGCTTCAATATATAATTCATAAAATTCCTCTAATTTCTTATCTTTAGTCACAAACCATATTGAAAAACCTTCATCCAAAAAATTTTTATTTATAAAAATTAAATTTGATGTTCTTGGGTAAATCCAATAGTAATTTTCATTTTTTATTTCTATGTAATAATCAAAATCATAATTGTGACAAATAAAAAAATTATTTAATTGATAATAATAATCAAAATTAGTATAATCTAAATTTATGATTTTTTCATTTTTAAAGACAAAATAAGGGACTGAACAGAATCTTTCCTTTAATTTTTTTGAAAAAATATTTTCAATTAGTACTATTATATAAAATTTTTTACTCATTCCATCACTAATAAATTCTATTTCAAATTTCTCACGACATACTTCAAAAAGTTCTTCATATTCTTTTTTATACGAATAGTTAGATATATTTATCAAAATATCTATTGTTTTTCCTTCTTTTACTTTTAAGCCTCCTATTATAGATCCTCCAAAGCTTAATACCCTTTTATAAGGTGGAAGTTTTACCTCTAAAATATGATCATCATTATCGGTATATTCAACTCTGAAATGAAGATGCTTTTTGATTTCTTTATTGTAATAATATTTATAAATATATATATATTTATTACTATTATGGTCTTGAATTAGTCCGGTATACATATCATAATAAAATAAGGAGAAATCATCTTTATTAATTTTTAAATTTATTTCTATTGGGATTATTAAATTTTTGCTAAAATAAACAGAGAATATTCCATGACATATTTTTTCAGTCATTTCACCTGTTATTGGAACCTCAATTTTAAATTTTGCAAATGTTTTTTCATCTTTGTCTAACTTTATAATAGGAATATTAACACTATTATTTTCTAAGGATTCTAATGTATAATTGTTTTCCAAAAATTCATAATTACCTTTAAAATTTAATATTTTAAAACATATTTTTAGAGAATGACCTTTTTTAATATATTCTTTGTCTATTACTAATTTATCTTTATTCCAATAAAAGTTTAATTTATCAGAATAGACAATTACTTTTAAAGGCAAAAATTGTAAAATAAAATTAGTTCTTATTAATAAAGGAGTTATTTCTTCTGGATTTGCACTAGTTATTTTTATATTTGGATTTACCTTTATTACTTCTTCATTTTCAATTTTTTTTTCTGGAATAATAAAATTTATTACAATTGGATTTGATGCAGGGATATAACTTGAAACTAAAAACGATTTTGAAAATTCACAAGGATTTGTTCCTTCATTTATTATTTCTGCTTTTATATTTTTATTAACAAAAGAAAAAATTTTTACTGAATACATAGAATTATTATATAAAGATGGAATAATATTTGAAATATTAAAATTAAATATTGGATATGAGGCTTGCATTGTTTTATTATCAGTAGATAACATAATGTAAGGAGAATTAAAATTATTTTCTTTAAAAGTTGATATATCAATATTTTTATCTATTATTTTAATTGTATTATTTAATTTATATGAGCTTGAAATACCTTTTTTATCATTTTGGAATTCTTCAGTAATTTTTTTATATTTCGTATAATGTTCTCTAATTGATTCAAATTTTTTTATTAAAATATCTTTGATTGTTTGAAATTCATCGCATATTTTTTTTGTATTTATTAATTCTGTAACTCCATCAATAAATTTTGGATCATTTAAAGATATTTTGGTTAATTCGTTAATTAATTCAGTTATATTTTCTATTCTTTTTATAATATAATTTTTATCAGTTAAATGCTCTGAAATTTTTCTCATAAATTTAGCAATTTTTTTTGATATATTTTGTATATCTAATAATAAATTATCTTCATTAATATTTTTATTTATTGGTTTATCTGAAATTAATAATTTTACTTCAATATCTTTTAAATCTTTTGGTCTCATATCTTTTTTCTGAGCCAAAATCTCTAACTTTTTTTTTTCAATTATTTCAGTATTTATATTCTTAATTTCTTTTTTGTCTTTTAATTTTTTTTTATCGGATTTCCCATCACTCTTTTTCAATTCTATTTCTGATTCATAATATTCAATTGGTAAATAAAATAATCTATTTTCTAGATTGTCTTTTGTTAAAATAATTTTATCGGCTCCAGATTTTGTACTTGGAATAATAGTTGTATCTTCTATTTTATATTTTTTACCTATATTAATTTCTACAACAAAAATTTTTTCATTAGAAAAGATATCTTTAGTATATTTTGACCTAATTTTATCTTGTAAGTTTAATAAATCTTGAATAAATGTATTAAACATTTCTTTTGATAAATCTTCTTTAATTCTTTCATATTTATTTATATAATTTTCTTTATCATTTTGTAAATCTTCACATTGGTCATAAATTTTTTTATTTATTTGTTCTGCTTCATTTGATTGCCTTTTTAATTTTTCATTGTTAATTTCTTCTTCTAATGATTTTTTTAAATTATCATATATTTCATTTAATTTATTTTTATAAGGCTCAATTTCTTTTGATATTTCTCTTAATTCTTTATCAAATTTTGAATATCCTCTACTATCTTTTTCCTCTAAATCTGCAACAATTACTTCATTTAAATGAGTTAAATAATGAATAATATCTATTTCATATTCTTCTTTAGAATTGTCTATTCCTTCCAAAACTTCTCCTTCATCATCTTTTTCTTCAATTTCTTCTTCTAGAGGAATTGTATCTTTTTCTTTTGAGTCTTTTTTATCTTCCTTTGGCATTTTCATTGTAGAAATTAAATCAATAATTTCATCTTTTGAAATCATTTTTTCTTTAGATTTTACTTTTTTTAGGAGTTTTTTTGAAGAATGTTTTTCTTTTTTTGTATTTTTTTTCTCAAATTTACTTATATTTAATTCAAATATATTTTCAATATTATTATTAAAACAAGAACTTACTAAATAATCAATTAATTTTTCTATGATTTTTTGATATTTTGGTTCAAATTCAATGGATGGCTTAAAATTTATATCACTTAAATTACATAAATAATTATATATATATACTATTTTTGATGGTATATACTTATTGGCAATTATTAATGCATTATTAATTAATAATCCTAACCAAGAAATATTATTTATAAAATATTTTTTAGGTTTATTAACTATTTTTTCAACTAAATGCTTTTCAATTAAGTTTGAAGTATAATTATTAGTTTTACCTTGAAATATTAATTCATTTTTAGTTGAAAATACCCTTAATAAATGGGTATAAATTGGAAATTTGTTTTTTAAATTATTTTTAAATGTTTCAGTTTCTAATAAATAATTTCTTATTGCAACTTCTATTTGAGGATTTTTAAATAAATAATATATTAAATATTTATGAATAGAATTTTTATTATTAATATTTTCTTTCCAATTTGAATCAAACACAAAAAATAAATCATCATAATCTAATTTATCACTAAAATTTATGATTGTTCTACTATCTTCAATATCTAATGAACTTTTTTCAAATTCTTCTTTATCTTCTTTATCACAACTTTTTTCAATTAAAGGAAATGATTCATCATGAGATAAAATGATAGATTCATTTATGTCTTTTGAAAATCCAATATTATTCAATGAATCATAAAAATGTTTAATTATAGTTATAATTCCTTTCATTGCAATATCTTTAAATTTTAATTCTTTATCTTTTTCATAAAGGATATAAATAATATTTTTTGGTGTCATTTCTTTTTCTTCATCTAAAATTAATTTTATTTGGCTATCCATTTCAAATAAAGTATTTTTACATATATCAACTAATTTATTTAATCCATCTATTAAACTTATTTTAGTTAAATCAGTTTTTTGTAATTCTTCAACTTGACTAATAAATTGATCTTTTCCTGAATTATATAAATTATATTGTCCAAAATATAAACCACTTTTAGATTTTCCTTTATATGTCTTTTGAACAAATAATAGTAATATCGATTTTAAGTTTAAATTTGGCATAATAATTTCATATGTAGGTGGTAATATAGTAGCCAGATAACTTGCATATTTTCTTTCATCATCATTAATTTTTTCTCTGTTTATAAATTTATTGAATTCATAAATTATTTTTTCAATATGTAAATAAATACAAGATTTATCAATATGGATTAATTCTTGATACAATTTTGCTAATAATATATCTTTGAAATAGAGAATATTATTTTTGGTTATATTTATATCTTTTTTCTCATTTTCTAATATATTTTTTCTTAAGATTTTAAATGATTTTTTTAATGTATTTTTTCCTTTAACATTATTAATTAATTTATCTAATTTATTAAAATTGTATATTATTTTATTATTTTTTTCTATTTCATTAACAAGATTTAAGCAATCAGTATATTCAATTAATGTTTTTATAACTTTTTGGAATGTATAATTTGGTTCATAATTATCAAAATAATCTCCAGGTTTAATATCAAATTTAATTAAAGCTTTTTTTTTCCCTTCTTCTGATTTTATATTTTTATATTCTTCAATAATACAATCAACATACTTTTCAGCGTTTTTTAAACTCGCTGATGAACGTTTTGTTTTATCTAAATATTTTTTTGCTCTATCAATAAAAATATCATTTCCTTTAGGATCAAGCTCTCTTAATTTTTTTATAAGTTTTCCAAATTCTTTTTCTATTTTCCCTTCTTCTTCTTTTCCCTTTCTCTTATAATTTGCTTTTGATAATTCTTCTTTAAACTCTTCATAACTTGAAATCCAACTATTAAATTTTTTTAATATATAATCTAAATTGTCTTCGTCAATCATTTTTATTTCTTCTTCTTTTAAAGATTTAATCATTGTCATAATTTTATTAGATTCAGTAACCATAGAATCTGTTACTATTTTTTCTAAAGAATTACTATTATAACCATCTTCTTCTATTCCTAATAAAAATAATGTATTATCTATTAATTGAATTAATTTTTCGAATATATTTAATTCATTATGCTCGTTTGGTTTTTCTTTATTTATTTCTGTATTATCAATTAATTTTATAATAATCATAACAATTTCTTTTCGAGCTTGACTTAATTTTAATAAATCGTCGAAATCGTTATAATTTTCAATTTCCGTATAAAGTAAAGCTAAAGTTATAGAATCAGTAATTAAATTGGAATTTTTTAAAAATATATCAAAAAAAGGATTTTTAATTTTATCATTATTTTTGATTTTCAATTCATAATCTTTAAATTTAACATAATTTATATTCATATTAACCAAATTTTTATTAATTAATTGTCTTAATAGAAGATATTTTTTTTGCCCATTTTTAATTGATTTTAGTTTTTTTGAAATTATTGGATCAATTATTTTTCTTTCTAGGCAAACTTTTTCTTTTGGTTTTTCTTCATCATTGTATAATATCAAAGATTCTAAAATATTTAATAATATTCTGAAAAAAATATAATATTCATTTTTAATTTTTTTTATATCTAAATCAGAAACACTTTCTTCAATCATTTTTTTTATATCATTTATATCTTTATATAAGACATTATCAAAATAATTGAAGAATACATTAAATTTAAATTCTTTTCCATCTTTTATATAATTTTCAATAATTAAATATAATGGTTCATATTTTTCTCTTGGATCCTCTTCATCTCTTCTTAAATAATTCATTATATCATTATAATTTTCTTGTTTTTCTATAAATAATTTTATTAAATAATCTTCTAAATCTTTTGGATGTTTATATGAATTACAATAGCAATCTTGAAAAACACTTATAATTGCCTCAGAGAAATTATCTTTTCTTGCTTTTATTGAATTAAATACATATTTTAATGTTCTTCCTGAAAAGTTTTTTTGTCCAGCAAATAATAAAACTTTATCTTTAGCATAATTTTTAGAACCTATATGTATATTTGCAAGTCTGAGTGATAGCTCTCTAATAAATTTTTTTTGCGTTAACAGCCTTTTCTTTTTTTCTTCAATTAATTTCTCATTGACAATTTCTTCTTCCTTTTTTTTTATATTTTTTAAATTATTAATTTTCTTTCCGTTTGTTGTGTTTTCCCCTTTTTCACCTTTTGATTTATTAGAACTAGAACTTCTGCTTTTTTTTTCTTCTTTCTTCGGCTTCTCGCTACTTGAACTAGAACTTCTACTCTTTTTTTCTTCTTTCTTTGGCTTCTCGCTACTTGAACTTGAACTTCTACTCTTTTTTTCTTCTTTCTTCGGCTTCTCGCTACTTGAACTAGAACTTCTACTCTTTTTTTCTTCTTTTTTTGTTTTATCTTCTTTCTTTCTTTCTTCTCCAACTTTCTCACTTTTATTTTTATTTTCTTTTTTTCCTTCTTTAATATTTTTATCATATTCTTTATTACTTATTATATTTGGTTTATCATGAATATCTTCTATTTTTTCTTTTCCTTCTTTTTCATTTTCAAAAATTTTATGATAATTAAATAGTCCAGAAAGAATTAAAGCTGAAGATTTTGAATCCTTATCAATAGTAGAAAGGAAAAAAGTTAAACATTTACTAATAAAACTTGAAGTTAATCTTTTAGACTGTTCAATTTCTATTGGATTATAGGTAATAAATAACCTAAAATTTTCATGTATTTTAAAGTTAGGATTGTCATTATCTAAAGTATATTCATATTCTGGCCCTTTTTCAAATAAGTTTAAATTTTTATTTGTTAAATCACACAAAGAAATCAATCGTTCAAATAATTCAGGTTGGGCAGATTCAATTCCATCTAATATTACCCATTTCCCTTTTATTAATGCATTTATAAAAGGAGAATCTTGATTTTTTAAATGTTTTAAAAAAGATAATTCATTATTAAATTTGACTTCAATTTTATTAACAATATTTAATTCTCTTTCATTCAAATCTTTCTTTATTAAATTTATTTCATTTAAAATTTTACGAAAATTTTTTGGTTTCCAATTTTCAGGATGTTCTATAAAATTATCCTTGTTAACAATTGAATATAATTGCTCATTAATTTTACACTTTTTCAAAATATTTTGAATCTTTATAATATCTTCATCATCAATTTCGCTTTTAGGAGCAATTTGTCCAGTTAATAAACTTATTCCTGAATCATTATTTAGTTCAATTATTTCAGGTTCTTCGCCCATAAGTTCACAAAAGGATTTAATTAAATAACTTTTTCCTGAGGCAGTAGGGCCTTGTATAATGCATACTAAATTAGATTTTAATGATATCATTAAAAAAATTAATCCTAATCTTTGTTCTGGTGTTAATGAAAACATTTTTCTTTTAATATCTTCCATTTTATGAAAATCATAATTATGTATTTTATAACTCAAGTATTTTTTTTTTTCCATTGGTGAAATTCTTATATAATAATTTTGTTTTTCATTTTCACTATTTGAATTTTCATCATCTTCCTCTTCTTCTTCTTCACCCTCTTTTTCATCAGTATAATCTATAGTTGGCCAGAAATCTCTTTCTAGTGAATATCCCAAAATAGATGATATATTATTAATATCCTCAATATGTGAAAATCTATATATCAATAAAATTTTTATTAAAGTCTCATAATCAATTATATTTTTTTTTAAAGTCATTTCATATATTTTTTTAAATTTTACAAAATCATTTAAAGTAAATAATTCTTTATTTTGATTTTCTTGACAATATTTTGCTATTAAAAGAAAATCCTTAATAAATTTATCTTGATATTTTTTATCCCTTTCCATTTCAAAATTTAGTATTTCATTAGATATATCCTTTAAATAAGTTTCATTTAAATAGTTCTCACATTTAAATAATAAACTAGAATATTTTATTGAATTAGGTAAAGCATTTTTAATATTATTTCCTTTACATGTTGGATCAAATATTGCTATTAAATTATAATTGCCTTTATTTATTGTATCTCCATTTGGTAAAAAAATAGTTTTTTTTGTTTGGTCAAAAACTGATATTAACGACTCTAAAACATTACTTGAAGCTTGTTGTAAATTATCTAGAATAATTATGCATTTATTAAGAGATTCATCTTCATATTTAGAGCTATCAATAGCATCTAATAATTTACTTCTTGATGTTACAAATTCAATACTTGATTCTTTTTGAATTGGAATAGTTTTACAAAATAAATCTTCAACTGTAGTTGTATTTGATATTGAAAAATATATTACTTTTTTTCCTAAAATTTCAGAGATGTAATTGATAGCAGTTTTTTTTCCTATTCCAATTTGACCTTCTAAAATTAAAGGAATTTGCAAAGCCAAGGATGTATGTATATAATTAAGTAATTTATTAAATGGTTTGATAAAAGATAAATCATATTTAGTATGATTATTTATAGTACCTGATTTTATTTCAAGTTCTGTCCATTTTGACTTTAATATATTATTAGAACTATCAATCAGAAAAGGTTCATTAATATTTAAGTCATCTTCTGTTATTTTATTATTAAATATAGGCTTTACATCTTTTAAAATATTTAAAAATTTTTCTCTTTTTGATTTAGTATCGAAATTTAAATAAAGTGCAAAATAAATAGAAAACATAATATTCATATCTTTTTTTTCTTCTCGTACTTCAGTGAATTTTCTAAAAATTGATAAAATTTTAATAATATCTAAAAATGATAATTTAGCATTAAAGGTACTTTCAAATTTTTCAATGAAAGTGGATAATTCTCCAGGAGTTTTAGTTTCAAATAATTTGGCTGCTATTTCTTTTTCTTCGTCATTATATTCTGAAGTATAAATTGTACTAAATCTTGACCTTGCTGCATCCGATAAATTTCTTATTCCTCCTAGTGAAGAAATAGCAATAACTCTGAAATTTTGTGAAAAATTACTAATTTCTTTTACATTTTTCATTTTTCCGGTAAAAGTATTACAAAAATCTTCATTTAAGCTTAGTTTAGGCATGAAATTAAAAAGATCATTAAATCTTTCTAGAACAGCTGTTGATAAATTCGGCAAATTTTTTAAAATAACAGGAGATTGCTTTAATATTTTTTCTAATAATATTCCAGTTTTAAACATTGATGTAAAATCTTTAAATATTCCGTTATTAACTGATTCTTTATCAAATAATTTGTCCATTAAACTATCTAATATTAAACTTATACATTCAGGTAAATACTTTTTTTGCTCTTCTATTGTTTTAATTAATTCTTTTTCCAAATTTTTTAATATTTTTTTTGCTTTTTCACTTACTTTTTCTTTTTCTTTTTTTTTAATATTTTCTTTTTTATTTTTTTCATCACTGTCATCATCATCACTTTCTTTATTCTTTTTATTTATTTTACCATCTTTAACTTTATGGTGTTTTTTTTTGTCCTTTTTCTTATCTTTTTCAATTTCATCATCATCTATATCTTCATCTTTATTCTTAATTTCAAATTTAGCCTTTTCTTCAAAATATTCTTTAATTTTGTATTTATATTCAGATATTTTATCTTCATTTCCACATATTTTTAAAATTTCTTCAAGAAAATAAAATTTTGCTTCTATATTATTAACTAAAGATACAGAACCTAATAATTGACCTATTGAAGTTTCTGGATATAAATTTAGTACTGGTGCTCCTATAGCAAATTTCTGTGAAATAAATGTTTTATAGCTAGAAGGTCCACAAAAATTAATAGGCTCTTTAAAATGGGCAAATTTTGCATAAAATACTGTCTCCATTAATGAATTTAAGCATTCTAAACCATCAAATTCATTCCCTATTTCAATTCCTGATTTTCCTTTAAATAAAAACTTTTTCCCTTTATAATCTTTTCTTATTTCAATTCTTGGTGACCTATCATTAATAACATTTCTTATATTTTTTATTAATTCTTCATCCATTTCAAAGGTTTCAATCAATACCTTCATAATTTTCTCAAATGATTCTTTTCTTTTATTTATTGGTATATCAGAAAGAATAAAAATAACAATTTGTAATTCAAATGATACATTTATATAACTATCTTTATTTAATTGTTGAAATGCATTTCTTCTAAATATTTTTCTAATATTTCTCATAGACCAAGTCCCGATATCAGTATCATTTAATTTATTGATTTTATACATAAAATTAGCCATTTTTTCAGCATTTGATATTTTATATTCAACCTTTTCAACCATATTTTCCTTAATAATATCTTCACAACTTTTTTTTAAGTCTTCTAATTCTGGGGAAGGATATTCAAATATACGAAGCCTTTTTTCAATTATGTGTGGTAATTTCTTACGACCTGTAGTTGATAAATCATTTTGACAGGCAATAAAAAAGAAGTTTTTATTATAATTAATTTTTGAACCGATTCCTGGAATTAAAAAGCATGAACTATTATCAATATTTTCAAAAGCAATTGAAAGTGTTTGAAGAATTGTATCTTCTGCTAAATTAAATTCATCTGCAATAAATAATTTTCCTTGTTTTAATGATAAAGTCAAAGGCCCATCAATAATTACAGGTTTTCCATTTTGAAAAGTAAAAGTACCATACATATCATCTATCTGCGTTTCTAAATGAAAAGAATACATTATAGCAACTTCTTTTCTAACATATTCTGAGAATGCACGCGCCATACTTGTTTTTCCTAACCCCGTTGATCCTACTAAGCAAACAGGGATTCTGCAAATAGAACATGAATATAAATGAGTCATCAAAGTTTTTAAACTTTCAGAATTTTTAAAATAAAATTTTTCATCACTTGATGTTTGTCTATTTATTGTAAATAAATTATCTGCCTTATTTCTTATTACTTTAGGTATTTCTTCGAATAATAGTTTTTTTCCAAAAAGCAGTCCTTCTGTATAATTTATCAATTCCTTTTTATCTAAAGCTTTTTCAAATTCCATATATAGTCTATAAACACATTTTGCAAATTTGGATAATTTAGACATTGAATAATTTGCAATTATATATCTCTCATATATCAAATTAATAATGTCTTTTTCAATTATGATGTCTTGACCTTCATATTCATTTTCTAATATTATTTTAATTAATTCTAAAATATCATTCTTTTCTAAATTTTCTAGTTGGTCTGATAAATTAATTACCATAAATCTATTAAGAAGTGCAGGAGATAATTCTTTAAGATTATTTGTATTGCATGTTGAAACAAAAAGAAAATTTTTATTTATAGAAATTCTTGGATTTTCAGCATTCTCAGATAGATCAAAGAAATAATCTTCTTCTGTATCTTTTGGATCAAATAAACCATTCAATCTTTCAGCAACTTTTGTTTGTGCTGAACTTATATTTGTAAAAACGCCCGAATATCCTTCCTTTATAGCTTTAGTAAGAGGGCCATCTTCCCAATTCATAATATTACTTTTTTCCTCTGTTTGAGGTGATGGAACATATCTTCCTAATAAATCTGCAACTGTAGTTTCTGGAGTAAATACAAATAAGAAATTTTCTTTTTTATTTTTGGAAAAATAAGAAGAAATCCATTTTGCAGTTTGTGTTAATCCGATTTCTTCCTTTCCTACAAAAAGCAAATGCTTTCCATTTTCAACACCAATTTTTGAAAATTGATAGGCTTGCTTAATTGAAGTTGAATGAAAGCATTTTGGAAAATCAATAGGTAGATCTGATACTTCATTTGGCTTTTTATATAAACTTGGATATTTTTTCTTTAAAATTTTCTCCATAATTTCATAAACATTTTTATCATATCTAGAACCATAAAAACAACTTACAACATCATTTGGAGGATTTCCTTCTGAAATAGATTTTATAGAAACATTTAAATCTCTTACAGTATAGCATTGTGGACTTCTTTTGGAATATTCTGATTTAACCCATTCATTATGAAATTCACTAATTTGATCAATAATTTTTTCATTCTCATAATTTTGTTTTTTAGCTGCTTTATGAGCAATTTGACTTAATTCTTCAGCTGAAAATTCTGGAAATTCAACAACTTGAAAAGTTTCTAGAAATTTAATAGATAATCTATCTCTTGTTTTTGAAAAAGAGCCTGATTTTGGATTTTGAGTTGCAACTATTCTAAAATTTTCATGTCTATAAAAAGTTTTTAGTCCAATACCAGGAACAGATTGAGTAATTTTATCTGAATCTAAAGCTGTTAGCATACATTGTAATACAGGATTTGGTGCAAGATTTACTTCATCTAATAATAAAACCTTTCCTTTAGAATAAGCTTCTGCAAATGAACCTTCTTTATATTTGAAACCACTAAATGAATTATCTTTATCAGAAATCAATCTTCCCATTAAATCTTCG
>JAJMZT010024884.1:0-17143 GCA_023807265.1 Metadinium minorum
ATAGAAGAAAAACCAAAAGAAGAAGTAAAGGTAGAAACAATAGAAGAAAAACCAACTGAAGAAGTGAAAACTGAAACAATAGAAGAAAAGCCAAAAGAAGGTGTGAAAATAGAAACATTAGAAGAAAAACCAAAAGAAGAAGTAAAGGTAGAAACAATAGAAGAAAAACCAAAAGAAGAAGTAAAGGTAGAAACAATAGAAGAAAAACCAACTGAAGAAGTGAAAACTGAAACTACAGAAGAATTAAAAATAGAATCTAAAGAAGAAAAACCAAGAGAAGAAGTTAAAGAAGAAATTATAAATGAAATAAAAAAGGAAAAACCTACAGAAGAAGTCGAACCTAAAGTAGAAGCTGATTCTACAACAACGGAAGACAAAAAAGCATATAAACAATTAGTTAAAAACATTTCAAAAGGTCTTAAAGATAAGCCAAAACCAGGAGAAAAAATAGAATCAGAAAAAGTAGAAGAGACAAAAGAAGAAGAAATTAATAAACAAGAAACTGAACAAACAAAGGCTAAAGAAGAAAAGCCATCTGAAAAATTAACTCCAGATAAATTAGATATTCAAAAACCAACAGAAGAGGTAAAAGAAGAGCCTAAAGAAGAAAAACCAAAAGAAGAGATAAAAGAAGAAGTTACAGAAGAAAAACCTATAGAAGAAGTAAAAGTCGAAATAAAAGAAGAAAAGCCAAAAGAAGAGATAAAAGAAGAAGTTACAGAAGAAAAACCAAAAGAAGAAGTGAAAGTAGAAAAAATAGAAGAAAAACCTATAGAAGAGGTGAAAGTAGAAACATTAGAAGAAAAACCAAAAGAAGAGGTGAAAGTAGAAACATTAGAAGAAAAGCCAAAAGAAGAGATAAAAGAAGAGCCTAAAGAAGAAAAACCAAAAGAAGATGTAAAAGTCGAAATTAAAGATGTAACTAAAGTAGTAACAGAAGAAGTAAAAGAAGAAAATCCAAAAGAAGAGGTAAAAGAAGAAACTAAAGAAGTAACAAAGGTAATAAAAGAAGAGATTAAAGAAGAAAAACCAAAAGAAGAGGTAAAAGAAGAACCTAAAGAAGTAACAAAAGTAGTAAAAGAAGAGATTAAAGAAGAAAAACCAAAAGAAGAGATAAAAGAAGAAATTAAAGAAGAAATACCAAAAGAAGAGGTAAAAGAAGACAATATAGAAGAAGAGCCAAAAGAATCTAAAGAGAAAGTAACACATAAAGGTAAAACTAAAAAGAAGAAGAAGGGCAAAAAAAAAATTAAAAAATTAGAAGGAGGAAAAGAAACTCAAAAAGAAGAGAAGCCAAAAGTAGAAGAAATAGAAGGAGAAGAGAAGCCAAAAGTAGAAGAAATAAAAGAAGAAGAGAAGCCAAAAGTAGAAGAACCAAAAGAAGAAGAAAAACCAAAAGTAGAAGAAATAAAAGAAGAAGAGAAGCCAAAAGTAGAAGAAATAAAAGAAGAAGAAAAACCAAAAGTAGAAGAAACAAAAGAAGAAGAGAAGCCAAAAGTAGAAGAAATAAAAGAAGAAGAGAAGCCAAAAGTAGAAGAACCAAAAGAAGAAATAAAAACTAAAGTAATAGAAAAAAAAGAAGAAGAAAAGCCAAAAGTAAAAGAAACAACAGAAGAAGAAAAATCAAAATTAGAAGAAACTAAAGAAGGAGATGGGCCAAAAGGAGAAGAAAAAATAGAAGAAGAAAAGCATAAAGTAACTCAAAAAAAGAAGAAAAAAGGTAAAAAGAAAAAAAAACATGTTACAGAAAAAACTATTTCTCAAGAAACTGAAGTAACTAAACCAAATGAAGAAAAGACAACTGAAGAAAAACCAGTTGAAGAAAAATCTACTGAAGAAAAACCATCTGAAGAAAAACAAGTTGTCGAAAAACCAGTTGAAGAAAAATCAGTTGAAGAAAAATCAGTTGAAGTAAAAACATCTGAAGAAAAACCAGTTGAAGAAAAAACAGTGGAAGTAAAAACAGTTGAAGAAAAACCAGTTGAAGAAAAACCAGTTGAAGAAAAAACAGTTGAAGAAAAACCATCTGAAGAAAAACCAGTTGAAGAAAAACCATTAGAAGAAAAACCAGTTGAAGAAAAACCAACTGAAGAAAAACCAGTTGAAGTTAAAACATCTGAAGAAAAACCAACTGAAGAAAAGCCAGTTGAAGAAAAACCAGTTGAAGTTAAAACATCTGAAGAAAAAACAGTTGAAGAAAAACCAACTGAAGAAAAACAAGTTGTAGAAAAAACAGTGGAAGAAAAAACAGTTGAAGAAAAACCAACTGAAGAAAAACTAGTTGTAGAAAAAACAGTGGAAGAAATAAAAGTTGAAGAAAAGCCAAGTGAAGAAAAACCAAGTGAAGAAAAACAAGTTGAAGAAAAAAAAGTTGAAGAAAAAACAGTAGAAGAAAAACCGGTTGAAGAAAGACCATCTGAAGAAAAACAAGTTGTCGAAAAATCATCTGAAGAAAAACCATCTGAAGAAAAACAAGTTGAAGAAAAACCATCTGAAGAAAAACAAGTTGAAGAAAAACAAGTTGAATAAAAACCATCTGAAGAAAAACCATCTGAAGAAAAACCATCTGAAGAAGTAAAAGTAATAACTGAAGAAGTAAAAATAACGACTGATGAAAAGAAAGAGCCAACTGGAGAAGTAAAAGTAATAACTAAAGAAGTAAAAACAACAACTGAAGAAAAGAAAGAACCAACTGGAGAAGTAAAAGTAATAACTAAAGAAGTAACAATAACAACAGAAGAAGTAAAAGAACCAACTGAAGAAAAACAAAGTGAAGAAATAAAAACACCAACTGAGGAAGTAAAAGAACCAACAGAAGAAACAAAAGAACCAACTAAAGAGGTTAAAACAGAGGTTACAGAAACTATAATAACTAAGGAAGAAGAAAAACCAAAAGAAGAAACAAAAGAAGAGCCAAAAGGTCATTCAAATGCATATGAAAAATTAGTTAAAAATATAAGTAGTGGAATTAAAGAAGATAAGAAATTAGAAAAAAAAGTTGAAGAAAAACCAAAAGAAGTAGAACATAAAGAAAAAGAGCCAAAAGAAACAAAAGAAGGAGAAACTCCACTTAAAGTCAAAAAATTAGAAGAAAAACCTAAAGAAGATTTGAAAGAAGAAACTAAAGAAGAAGAAAAACCAAAAGTTGAAGAAATAAAAGTAGAAGAAATAACTAAAGTAGAAGAAACAAAAGAAGAAGAAAAACCAAAAGTAGAAGAAACAAAAGAAGAAGAAAAACCAAAAGTTGAAGAAATAAAGGTAGAAGAAATAACTAATGTAGAAGAAACAAAAGAAGAAGAAAAGCCAAAAGTTGAAGAAACAAAAGAAGAAGAAAAACCAAAAGTTGAAGAAACAAAGGTAGAAGAAATAATTAAAGTAGAAGAAACAAAAAAAGAAGAAAAGCCAAAAGTTGAAGAAACTAAAGAAGAAGAAAAACCAAAAGAAATAGAAAAACCAGAAGAACAAAAAGAAAAAGAAAAGCCTGTTGAAGAAAAAATAGAGGAAGAAAAACCTATTGAAGAAAAACTAACTGAAGAAAAAAAAGTTGAAGAAAAACCAACTGAAGAAAAACCAGTTGAAGTTAAAACATCTGAAGAAAAACCAGTTGAAGAAAAAACAGTTGAAGAAAAACCAGTTGAAGAAAAACCATCTGAAGAAAAACAAGTTGTCGAAAAACCAGTTGAAGAAAAACCAACTGAAGAAAAACCAGTTGAAGAAAAAACAGTTGAAGAAAAACCAGTTGAAGAAAAAACAATTGAAGAAAAAACAGTGGAAATAAAAACATCTGAAGAAAAACCAGTTGAAGAAAAAACAGTTGAAGAAAAAACAGTTGAAGAAAAACAAGTTGAAGTTAAAACATCTGAAGAAAAACCCACTGAAGAAAAACAAGTTGAAGAAAAACCAGTTGAAGTTAAAATATCTGAAGAAAAACCAGTTGAAGAAAAACCATTAGAAGAAAAACCAGTTGAAGAAAAACCATTAGAAGAAAAAAAAGTTGAAGAAAAAACTGTAGAAGAAAAACCATCAGAAGAAAAAACAGTTGAAGAAAAACCAGTAGAAGAAAAACCAGTAGAAGAAAAACCCGTTGAAGAAAAACCAGTTGAAGTTAAAACATCTGAAGAAAAACCAGTTGAAGAAAAACCAACTGAAGAAAAACCATCTGAAGAAAAACCAACTGAAGAAAAACAAGTTGAGGAAAAACTATCTGAAGAAAAACCATTTGAAGAAAAACAAGTTGTAGAAAAAACTTTAGAAGAAAAACAAGTTGTCGAAAAATCATCTGAAGAAAAACCAGTTGAAGAAAAACCAGTTGAAGTAAAACCATCTGAAGTAAAACCATCTGAAGAAAAACCATCTGAAGAAAAACCATCTGAAGTAAAACCATCTGAAGAAGTAAAAGTAATAACTGAAGAAGTAAAAATAACGACTGATGAAAAGAAAGAGCCAACTGGAGAAGTAAAAGTAATAACTAAAGAAGTAAAAACAACAACTGAAGAAAAGAAAGAACCAACTGGAGAAGTAAAAGTAATAACTAAAGAAGTAACAATAACAACAGAAGAAGTAAAAGAACCAACTGAAGAAAAACAAAGTGAAGAAATAAAAACACCAACTGAGGAAGTAAAAGAACCAACAGAAGAAACAAAAGAACCAACTAAAGAGGTTAAAACAGAGGTTACAGAAACTATAATAACTAAGGAAGAAGAAAAACCAAAAGAAGAAACAAAAGAAGAGCCAAAAGGTCATTCAAATGCATATGAAAAATTAGTTAAAAATATAAGTAGTGGAATTAAAGAAGATAAGAAATTAGAAAAAAAAGTCGAAGGAGAACCAAAAGAAAGAATAGAAGAAAAAGTTGAAGAAAAACCAAAATAAGTAGAACATAAAGAAGAAGAGCCAAAAGAAACAAAAGAAGGAGAAACTCCACAAAGTCAAACAAATAGAAGAAAAAAATACAGAGAGAATTTAAAGAATTGTCTAAAGAAGAAGAGAAACCAAAAGTAGAAGAAATTAAAGAAGAAGAGAAGCCAAAAGTACAAGAACCAAAAGAAGAAGAGAAGCCAAAAGTTGAAGAAAATAAAGAAGAAGAAAAATCAAAAGTAGAAGAAATAAAAGAAGAAGAAAAATCAAAAGTAGAAAAAATAAAAGAAGAAGAAAAACCAAAAGTAGAAGAAATAAAAGAAGAAGAGAAGCCAAAAGTTGAAGAAACTAAAGAAGAAGAAAAACCAAGAATTGAAGAACCAAAAGAAGAAGAAAAACATAAAATTAAAAAAAGAAGAAAAAAGGAAAAAAGAAAGGAACTAAGACTTCAAAAGATATAACAGAAAAAACTATTACAAAAGAAAGTGAATTAACTAAGACAGAAGAAGAAAAATCATTTGAAAAATTAACTCCAGAAGAGAAATTAGAACAAAAAGAAGAAAAACAACAAGAAGAAGTGCCTAAAGAAGAAGTTACTAAAGAAGAAGAAAAGCCAAGTGGAGAAGAGCCAAAGGAAGAACATACTGAAACTAAAAAGAAATAAAAACTTAAAAAGAAAAAATAATCTAAGGAAAAATCTGAAGAAAAAGAACCAACTAAAGAAGAACAAAAAGAACCATCTGAAGAAAAAAAATAGCCAACTGAAGAAAAAAAAGAACCAACTGAAGAAGTTAACCCTTTTAATAATAATTTCCATTTTTTTTTATTTTAATGAAAAATGATAAAAAAAGGTTAAAACAGAGGTTACAGAAACAAAAGAAACTGAAATAACTAAAGAAGAAGAAAAGCTTAAAGAAGAAACAAAAGAAGAACCAACAGAAAAAGAAACTTCAACAAAAGTTAAAAAAAAGAAGAAAAGTAAAAGACATTCTAAAAAAATAGGAGATGAAAAAGAAACAAAAGAAGAAGAAAAACCAGAAGAACCTAAAGAACAAGAATCTAAAGTGGAAGAGGCAATAAAAGAAGAAGAGCCAAAAGAAGGAGAAAAGCCAACATTAGAAGAAACTAAAGAAGGAGAAAAACCAAAAGAAGAAGAAGAAAAGACCGATGAAACTAAAAAAAAGAAGAAAAAAGGAAAAAAGAAACGTAAATCAAAGGAAAAGGAAGAAGATAAGCCAAGTGAAGATACTAAAAAAGATTCAACAGAGGAAACCATTACAAAAGAAAGTGAAGTAACTAAGACAGATGAAGAAAAACCATTTGAAAAATTAACTCCAGAAGAGAAATTAAGTAGCTCTAAAACAATGGAGCCAAAAATGAAAAAAGATAAAAAGTCAGAAGATAAAGAAGAAATAGAAAAAATAGAAGAAAAACCAAAAGAAGAAGAACAAAAAGAAATAGATAGTCAAACACCTGAAACACAAAAGGAAGAAGAAAAACCAACTCAAGAAAAACCACAAGAAGAAGTAAAAGTAATAACTGAGGAAGGAAAAGTGACTTCTGAACAACCAATCGAAGAAAAAAAAGAAACAACTGAAGAAGTAAAAGTAGAAACTGAAGAAGTTAAAATAACTAAGGAAGAAAAAAAAGAACCATCAGAAGAAACTAAAGTTGAAGAAAAACCTGCAGAAGAAAAACCAGTTGAAGAAAAACCAGTTGAAGAAAAACCGACAGAAGAAAAACCAACAGAAGAACAACCAACTGAAGAAAAACAGACTGAAGAAAAACCAGCAGAAGAAACAAAAGTTGAAGAAAAACCAACTGAAGAAAAACCAGCAGAAGAAAAACCAGCAGAAGAAAAACCAACTGAAGAAAAACCAGCAGAAGAAACAAAAGTTGAAGAAAAAACTGTTGAAGAAAAACCAACAGAAGAAAAAACAGTTGAAGAAACAAAAGTTGGAGAAACAAAAGTTGAAGAAACAAAAGTTGAAGAAAAAATAACTGAAGAAAAGCCTGCTGAAGAAAAACAAACTGAAGAAAAACAAACTGAAGAAAAAAATGTTGAAGAAAAACCAGTTGAAGAAAAACCTAAAGAAGAAAAAATAGTTGAAGAAAAACCTAAAGAAGAAAAACCAGTTGAAGAAAAACCAACAGAAGAAAAACCAGCAGAAGAAAAACCAGCTGAAGAAAAAACAGCAGAAGAAACAAAAGTTGAAGAAACAAAAGTTGAAAAAAAACCAGTTGAAGAAAAACCAGCAGATGAAAAACCAACTGAAGAAAAACCAACAGAAGAAAAACCAGCAGAAGAAAAACCAGCAGAAGAAACAAAAGTTGAAGAAACAAAAGTTGAAGAAACAAAAGTTGAAGAAACAAAAGTTGAAGAAAAGCCAACTGAAGAAAAACCAACTGAAGAAAAACCAGCAGAAGAAAAACAAACTGAAGAACAACCAAAAGAAGAAAAACCAGCAGAAGAAAAACCAGCAGAAGAAAAACAAACTGAAGAAAAACCAAAAGAAGAAAAACCAACTGAAGAAAAACCAAAAAAAGAAAAACCAGTTGAAGAAAAACCAGCAGAAGAAAAACCAACTGAAGAAAAACCAAAAGAAGAAAAACCAAAAGAAGAAAAACCAAAAGAAGAAAAACCAGTTGAAGAAAAACCAACTGAAGAAAAACCAACTGAAGAAAAACAGCCAACTGAAGAAATAAAAGTAATAAATGAAGAAATTAAAAAAACTATAGAAGAGAAAAAAGAACCAACTGGAGAAGTAAAAGTAATAACTGAAGAAGTAAAAATAACAACTGAAGAAAAAAAAGAGCCAACTACTGGAGAAATAAAAGAGCCAATTAAAGAAGTTAAAACAGAAGTTACCGAAATAAAAGAAAATATAATACCTAAAGAAGAAGAAAAGCCAAAAGAAGAAATAAAAGAAGAACCAAAAGGTGATGCATATGATAAATTAGTTAAAAATATAAGTATTGGACTTAAGGAAGATAAGAAACCAGAAGAAAAAGTTGAAGAGATTAAAGAGGAACCAAAAGAAACAATAGATGAAGGAAAAGTAGAAAAACCAAAAGAAGAAGAACCAGAAGAAAAAGAAACAATTCTTAGAGGTCAAAAAAAGAAGGAAAGTGAAAGAGATTCTAAAAAATTAAAAGAAGAAAAAACAGAAGAACCTAAAAAAGAAATTAAAGAAGAAACTAATAAAGAAGATGAAAATCCAAAAATGGAAGAAATTAAAGAAAAAGAGAAACCAAAAGTAGAAGAAATTAAAGAAGAGGAGAAGCCAAAAGTAGAAGAAATTAAAGAAGAGGAGAAGCCAAAAATAGAGGAAACTAAAGAAAAAGAGAAACCAAAAGTAGAGGAAACTAAAGAAGAAGAAAAACCAAAAGTAGAAGAAATTAAAGAAGAAGAGAAACCAAAAGTAGAAGAAACTAAAGAAGAGGAGAAGCCAAAAGTAGAAGAAATTAAAGAAGAAGAAAAACCAAAAGTAGAGGAAACTAAAGAAGAAGAGAAACCAAAAGTAGAAGAAATTAAAGAAGATGAAAAATCAAAAGTAGAGGAAACTAAAGAAGAAGAAAAGCCAAAACTAGAGGAAACTAAAGAAGAAGAGAAACCAAAAGTAGAAGAAATTAAAGAAGATGAGAAGCCAAAAGTAGAGGAAACTAAAGAAGAAGAGAAACCAAAAGTAGAAGAAATTAAAGAAGAAGAGAAACCAAAAGTAGAAGAAATTAAAGAAGAGGAGAAACCAAAAATAGAGGAAACTAAAGAAGAAGAAAAATCAAAAGTAGAGGAAACTAAAGAAGAAGAAAAGCCAAAAGTAGAGGAAACTAAAGAAGAAGAGAAGCCAAAAGTAGAAGAAATTAAAGAAGAAGAGAAACCAAAAGTAGAAGAAACTAAAGAAGAGGAGAAGCCAAAAATAGAAGAAACTAAAGAAGAAGAAAAGCCAAAAATAGAAGAAATTAAAGAAGAAGAGAAACCAAAAATAGAAGAAATTAAAGAAGATGAAAAATCAAAATTAGAAGAAACTAAAGAAGAAGAAGCACAAATAACAGAAGAAAAAAAGGAACAAACTGAAAAAGTTAAAACTGAAGTAACAGAAATAAAAGAAACTGAAATAAATAAAGAAGAAAAAAAAGCAGAAATAAAAGAAGAATCAGAAGATGGAAAAAAGAAAGAGGCATATAAAGAATTAGTTAAAAACATATCTTTTGGACTCCTGTTAAATGCTGAAAAAACCAAAGAAGAGCCAAAAGAAACAATAGAAGATAAACTCCAAGAAACAAAGGAAGAAGTTCAAATAGAAGATAAGATAAAAGAAGAAAAGACAAAAGAAGAAAAGCCTACAGAAGAAAAACCAACTAAAGAAAAACCAACTGAAGAAAAACCAGTTGAAGAAAAACCAGCAGAAGAAAAACCAACTGAAGAAAAACCAAAAGAAGAAAAACCAGTTGAAGAAAAACCTACTGAAGAAAAACCAAAAGAAGAAAAACCAACTGAAGAAAAACCAGTTGAAGAAAAACCAATTGAAGTAAAATCAACTGTAGAAAAAGGAACTGAAGAAAAACCTACAGAAGTAAAACCAACTGAAGAAAAACCAACTGAAGAAAAACCTACTGAAGAAAAATCAATTGAAGAAAAACCAATTGAAGTAAAATCAACTGAAGAAAAACCAACTGAAGAAAAACCAACTGAAGAAAAACCAACTGAAGAAAAACCAATTGAAGAAAAACTTACAGAAGTAAAACCAACTGAAGAAAAACCAACTGAAGAAAAACAAACTGAAGAAAAACAAACTGAAGAAAAACATATTGAAGAAAAATCAATTGAAGAAAAACCAATTGAAGTAAAATCAACTGAAGAAAAACATACTGAAGAAAAACCAACTGAAGAAAAACCAATTGAAGTAAAACCAACTGAAGAAAAACCAACTGAAGAAAAATCAATTGAAGAAAAACCTACAGAAGTAAAATCAATTGAAGAAAAACCTACTGAAGAAAAACCAACTGAAGAAAAACCAATTGAAGTAAAACCAACTGAAGAAAAACCAACTGAAGAAAAACCAACTGAAGAAAAACCAATTGAAGTAAAACCAACTGAAGAAAAGACAAAAGAAGAACCTGAAAAAGAAATACCAAAAGAAGAAGAGACAGAAAAAATAAAAGATGAAGAAACTACACAAAGAAGTAAAAAGAAAAAGAAAAGTAAAAGGCATTCTAAAAAAATAGAAGAAGAAAAGCCAAAAGAAAAAGAAACTCAAGAAGAAGAAAAGACAAAAGAAGAAGAAAAACCAAAAGTTGAAGAATCTCAAGAAGAAGAAAAGTCAAAAGTTGAAGAACTTAAAGAAGAAGAAAAGGTTGATGAAACTAAAAAAAAAAAGAAGAAAAAAATAAAAAAGAAAAAAAAATCTAAGGAAAAGCCAGAAGAAAAAGAAGCAACTGAAGGAAAAAAAGAACCAACTGAAGAAAGTAAAGAAACAACTGAAGAGAAAAAAGAACCAACTGAAGTGGTTAAAGAAGAAGAAAAGCCTAAAGAAGAAATAAAAGAAGAAGAAAAAGATGATTCAAAAGCATATGATCAATTAGTGAAAAATATGAGTAGTGAACTTAAAGAAAATTTGAAACCAGAAGAAAAAGTTGAAGAGATTAAAGAAGAGCCAAAAGAAACAATTGAAGAAACAAAAGATGAAGAACCAAAAGAAAAAGAAACAACTCTTAAAGATAAAAAGAAGAAGAAAAGTAAAAAGCATTCTAAAAAATTAGAAGCAGAAAAACAAGAAGAAGTTAAAGAAGAACCTAAAGAAGAGCCAAAAGAAGGAGAAAAACCAAAAGTAGAAGAAACTAAAGAAGAAGAAAAGTCTGAAGAGCCTAAAGAAGAAAAGACTGATAAAACTAAAAAGAAGAAAAGGGGAAAAAAGAAGCATAAATCTAAAAAAGAGGCCATACCAGAAACAAAAGAAAGTGAAGCTGCTAAGCCAGAAGAAGAAAAGCCATTTGAAAAATTAACTCCAGAAGAGAAATTAAGTAGATCTAAAACAATGGAGCCTAAAATGAAAAAAGACATAAAGCCAGAAGATAAAGAAGAAGTTGAAAAAATTGAAGAAAAACCAAAAGAAGAAGAACAAAAAGAAATAATTCAAGAAGAAAAAGAAACAAAAACTCCTGAAGAAAAGCCTGAAGAAAAGACTGAGCAAAAACTAGAAGTAAAACTTGAAGAAAAACCAGAAGAAAAACCTGAAGAAAAGACTGAAGAAAAAACTGAAGAAAAGACTGAACTAAAACTTGAACAAAAACCTATAGATGAACCTAAATATGAGGAAAAAACCGAAGTAAAAGAAAAGCCTCAAGAAGAGGAAAAAGAAGAAGATAAAAAACAAGAAATTTTACTTAGAACTAAAATAAAGAAAGGTTCGAAAGAAATAGATATCCAAAAGCCAGAAATGCAAACAGAAGAAGAAAAGCCTAAAGAAGAAAAATTAATAGAAGAAAAACCAATAGAAGAAATTAAAGAAGAAAAAATAAGTGGAGAAGTAAAAGAATCAACTGAAGAGAAAAAAGAGCCAACTGAAGAGAAAAAAGAACCAACTGAAGAAGTAAAAGAAACAACTGAAGAAGTAAAAGAGCCAACTGAAGAAGTAAAAGAAACAACTGAAGAGAAAAAAGAGCCAACTAAAGAAGTAAAAGAGCCAACTGAAGAGAAAAAAGAACCAACTGAAGAAGTAAAAGAAACAAATGAAGAGAAAAAAGAGCCAACTAAAGAAGTAAAAGAAACAACTGAAGAGAAAAAAGAACCGACTGAAGAAGTAAAAGAAACAACTGAAGAGAAAAAAGAGCCAACTGAAGAGAAAAAAGAAACAACTGAAGAGAAAAAAGAGCCAACTGAAGAAGTAAAAGAGCCAACTGAAGAGAAAAAAGAGCCAACTGAAGAAGTAAAAGATTCAACTGAAGAGAAAAAAGAGCCAACTGAAGAAGTAAAAGAGCCAACTGAAGAGAAAAAAGAGCCAACTGAAGAGAAAAAAGAAACAACTGAAGAGAAAAAAGAACCAACTGAAGAAGTAAAAGAAACAACTGAAGAGAAAAAAGAGCCAACTGAAGAGACAAAAGAACCAACTGAAGAGAAAAAAGAACCAAAAGAAGAAGTTAAAACAGAGATTACAGAAATAAAAGAAACTATAATAAATAAGGAAGAAGAAAAGCCCAAAGAAGAAACAAAAGAAGAACCAAATGAAGATAGAAAGAAAAAGGCATATAAAGAATTAGTAAAAAATATAACCTTTGGACTTATATCAAGTATTGAAAAGACTGAAAAAAAACCTGAAGAAAAGCCTGAAGAGAAATCTGAAGAAAAACCTGAAGAAAAGACAGATACTGAAAAAAGAGAAAAATCTAAAGGCGATTCAGAGGCATATAATAAATTAGTTAAAAATATAAGTACTGGACTTAAAAAGGATCAGAAACCAGAAGAAAAAGTTGAAGAGACTAAAGAAAAGCCGAAAGAAGCAATAGAGGAAACAAAGGCAGAAAAACCAAAAGAAGAAGAACCTAAAGAAGAAGAGACTAAAGAAGAATCTAAAGATAAAAAAATAGAAACAGAAAAAGAGACAAAAGAAGAAAAGCCACTTGAAAAATCAACTCCTGAAGATAAAGAAGATATAAAAAAAGTAGAAGAAGAAAAGCCAAAGGATGAAATAAAAGAAGAAGATAAACCTAGAATAAAAGCTGATATTGAAATTAAAGAAGATAAAAAGCCAGAAGAAGAAAAACTACCAAAAACAATAGAGCAAACAATTGAAGATAAAAAACCAGAAGAGCAAAAAGAAGAATTTAAAGAAAAACCAAAAGAAGAAAAAGATACTTCAGTACCACAAATTACAAAAGAAGAAGAAGATAAGAAGAAGGAATATAAACAGCCAGGAGATAATATTCAAACTGAACCACAACATGTGGAGTCAGGAGATATTATCTCAGGTAAGTTAAATCCTTCATTACATGAATTATATTTTGAAACTCAAGAAAAAGAAAAAGAAAAAGAATTAAAAGAACCCATAAAAAAAGAAGAAAAAGAAGAAGATGAAAAATCTCAAATTAAATTTAAAAAAATAACACCAGGAAAAAGACCTTCGAAAGAAGAAATAGACGAACCAAAAAGAACAGAATCACCTAAAGATTTGAAATTGCAAGAAAAAGAAGAAGATTTAAAAGAAGGTGATAGTTCTAATTTAAAAGAAAAAAAAGCAATTAAAAGAGATATTGATAAAAGTCAAGACTTTGAAATTGCAGATGATAATAAAAAAGGTTTGACTGATATGGCAACAATAATAGATAAAGAAAAAGAAGAAGCTCCTAAACCTCCAGAAGGTTATATAAAATTAGTCAAATTCATTACCAAAGGATTAAGTTTAATGCAAATTCATTTAGATACCCTTGGCCTAAAAAAGAAAAAAGGAAAAAGAAAAAGTAAAAAAGATAATGAGCAACCAAAAATAGAAGAGACAAAACCAAAAATGGAAGAAACTCAACCAGAAGTGGAAGAAACACAGCCAAAAATTGAAGAAAAAGAAACAAAAGTAGAAGAAACTCAACCAAAAATAGAAGAGACAAAACCAAAAGTAGAAGAAACACAACCAAAAATAGATGAAAAAGAAACAAAAGTTGAAGAAACTCAACCAAAAATAGAAGAAAAAGAAACAAAAGTTGAAGAAGCTCAACCAAAAATAGAAGAGACAAAACCAAAAGTAGAAGAGACAAAACCAGAAGTAGAAGAAACACAACCAAAACTAGAAGAAAAAGAAACAAAAGTAGAAGAAATACAACCAAAAATTGAAACTTCTGGAGAAACAATTGAAATACAACCAACAAAAGCTGAAGAAGATGATAAAAATAAAAATATTAATTTAAAAACAGTAGAAGAAACTAAAATAAATGAAGAAAAGGCAAAAGAAGATGATAAAAAGCCTGAAATAAAAGCAAAAGTAGAGAGTATAGATGATAAAAAAGATGAAAAACCTATTTTAAACTCTCTCGTTTCAGAGAAAAAAGATGGAGAAATAAAGAGAGAAGAAGGAACAGAAGGTGTACCAGCTCAAGGTGGAGAAGAAATGGAAGTAGGAAAAGATGAAGAATTAATTAGGCCAAAGGATGAAAAACCAACAGAAACCAAAGGTACTCCTGCACAAGGAGGAGAAGAGTTGCCTGTTGGAGAAGATGAAGAATTAAAAAGACCAAAAGATGAAACTCCTAAAGAAACTATGAATATTCCTGCAGAAGGAGGAGGAGATTTAAAGGTAGAAAAAGATGAAGAATTACAAAAACCAAAAGATAGTGAGGAAAAAGAAGAAAAACCTAAAGAAGAAAAGATAAAAGATGTTCAAATAAATGAACCTAAAGAAGGAGAAGCAATAATGGAAACAAAATTAAAGCCAATTGAAGATATCAAAGAAGAACAACTTATAGAATATAAAACTGTTGGAGATAAAACAAAAAAAATAATTACTAAAAAAATAACTAAAAAAGGAGATAATGGCGAGCCTGTAATAGTTGAAGAAGTTGAAGAAGTAGAATTAAAAGATTCAGATCCTGAACTAAAGCAACTTCAGAAAAATAAAATTGATGATAAAAGAAGCAAAATATTACAAAAATTAATTGAAAAAGGAGGACCCAAAGGGATCAAACAAGTCGTATCAGAACCTGTACAAGAGCAAAAAGAAATTGAATATATAACTAAAGATGGAAAGACAATAAAGAGAATAACTAAAAAGACAATTAAAAAAGGAGATAATGGAGAGCCTGAGATATTGGAAGAAGTTGAAGAAGTTGAATTAAATGATACAGATCCAGAAAAAGATATTCTACAATATAAAAATTTAAATGGAAGTGAACAACCACAAACAGAAACGCAATTAATTAAAAAAGGAGAAAAAGGAGAACCTCAAGAAATAAAACAAAAAGTAAAAGGTTCAGAATCAATACAAGAACAACAACAAATAGAATATATAACTGTTAATGGTAAAACCAAAAAGAGAATAACAAAGAAAATAATTAGGAAAAAAGATAATGGAGAACCCGAAGAGACTGAAGAAGTTGAAGAAATAGAATTAGGAGATACAGACCCAGAAGAAGATCTTCAAAAATATAAAAGTTTAAGTGAAAGGAAGCCAAAACAAATAGTAAAACAAATAATTACAAAAGGGGAAAAAGGAGAGCCTTCCCAAATAGAACAAGTTGAAATAGTAGAACAACCAGGGGAACCCGAAGAAGTTGAAGTATTTGAAGAAGAAATTACAAAGGATGATCCTAATAATAAAGGAAAAAAAATAAAAATACTAAGAACAAAAAAAATAATTAAAAAAGGAGATAAAATAATCGAAGAAATAGAAGAAGATAGAAACGACGGAAAAGGAAAAATATTAATTTCTAGAACAGAAAAAAATATAAAAGATGATAAAGATAAAAAAGAAATTAAAGATTTAGATACAAATAAAAAATCTAATATTGAAAAAGAAGAAGTTGTCAATGAAACAGAAGAAATAAAAGAAGATAAAGATGGTCAAAAAGTGGTAATAAAGAAAAAAGTAATAATAAAAGGTGATACAATAATTGAAGAAAAAGAAAATGATCTAAAGCCTAAGGAAGATAAAAGAAGAATAATGAAAAAAATAATTAAAGGAAATAAAATAATAAATCAAATATTAGATAGAGTGGGAGAAGGAGAGAATATTAAAGATATAATTATTTCAGAAATAACAGAATTAAATAATGATATAGATAAAAAACATAAAAATAAAAGAAAAGGTAAAAATAAAAATAAAAAGCCACAAGATGAAGAAGTAATAATAGAAGAAGAAATATTGGAACAAGAAGAAGGAAAAGAAGGGACAAAATTTAAGATTAATAAACGTATAATTAAAGGAAATAATGTATGTGAGCAAATAATAGAAAGAACAGGAGAAGGGGAAAAAACTAAAGATAGAGTAATTTTAGCAAAACAGTATGTGATAGATGATAAAGATAAAAATAAAATAGAAGATATTGAAGAAGAAGAAATAATACAAGAAATAGTAGAAGAAGGTGAAGATATTAAAAATAGAAATAAACCAATAAAAATAAAAGTTATGAAAATAATTAAAAAAGGAAATAAAATAATCGAACAATTAGTTGAAAGAGATAATTATAAAAAAGATGATGAAAAAATAATTAAAGAAAAATGTTTGATAGATGGAGATAAAGAACAAATAAATGATGAAAATAAGATAATTATAATTAAAAGAATAATTAGATATAAAAATAAAGTTATAGAACATATCGTTAAAAAGGAATGTGATGGAGAAAAAGAAAAAGAAATAATTATATCTCAAAAAGAATATACTACTAATAATAAAGAAGACAAAATAGATGAAGAAGATTTAATCATAATAGAAGAATATGTTATAATGAAAATGGAAAGAATTTTAATAAGAGACACAAGAACTAAAAATATTGTGACCTATATATATACAAAATATGTTATCAAAGGAAATAATGTTACAAAATTAATAATTGAAAGAGAAGGTGAAGGTGATAATGCTAAAGAAAGAATTATATCTAGAAAAGAATATGCTCTCCCAAAAATAATAGAGCAATTATTAAAATCTTTAAATATTCCAGTAGCTATTAGTGAAATAGGATTATCAGAAGATTCAAGTGATAGTCAACAAGGAAAAACTATATTAAAAGGAAGAAATAAAAAACAAAATATTATAACTCATGGGGGTGGAAAAGAAGGTAAAAAAGGAGATTATAAAAAAGAAGAAGAAAAAGAAGAAGATGCCGGAAAAAAGAAAGGAGATGCTTCTAGCGGAAAAAGAAATACTGAAGGTAGTGGAAATAATAAAAATATTGTAGAATATGTTGAATATAATGACCGTGCAGTAGAATTACCTCATAAATGGAGAACTCATCCTAGAAGATTTGGAAAAGATTCAAGATATTGCAGAATATGTAGAAATACTCATGGACTTATTCGAAAATATGGGCTGGATATTTGCAGAAAATGCTTTAGAGAAAGAGCCCATCTTATTGGATTTAGGCAAACCAAATAAATAAAATATCGAAATTATTAAATATTCTTATTTAATAATATTAAAACGAAATAATTATTAAATTATTTTTTTTTTAATTAAATAATTATTAAAATTATTATTTTATTTTAATTATTAAATTTATTAATTGAAAATAAATTAAATAAATTAATTGGGGATTGGGGATTGGGGATTGGGGATTGGGGATTGGGGATTGGGGATTGGGGATTGGG
>JAJMZT010024885.1:0-17001 GCA_023807265.1 Metadinium minorum
AGTACTGTTAAAGTATACTATCACATAAAGTTGATTGTAAAAAATTAATTAATTGGAAGAGGATTATACTGAGGAATATATTTATATTAAGAAATATCTCATTTGATAATTTATTAATTTTTCTTCAAAATAAATGAAAAATAATGTAGCATGATTGAAAAATATATATAAAATAAAAAAATCTTTTTACTTTTAATATTATATATTATTACCATTTAAATAATTTAACATATTAATTAATATTTCACTTTCAGCTTCTTCTTTTTCAATCCAAAATTTATACATTTTGTTGCAATCTTCATATTCTTGAATTATTTTATTCAAATTATTTATTTTTTCTTTAATATTTTCTATTTCTTTTGTTTTATAATTAACTTTATCAACAATATTATTTATTTTTAATGAAATTTGTGTACTAATAGACCTATAATAACCATCCCCATAATTATTTGACTTTTTTTTTGAAGAATTATATAAAACATTTTTATGCTCTAATCTTTTATTTAAGTTAACTGAGCCTCTAGGTGTATCAAGGAAAGATTTTAAATCTTTCATATTTTCATTTGCTAATTCAATTTCTGATTCATTAAAGCCAGATATAAAAGCATTTACTTTATTATGTGATATCTCATTTATATTTGATGAAGGCTCTTTAAATTCACTTTTATTATATATAGAACCTAAAATTGAATTCATATTTTGAATATTCATTGATGATATTATATTATTTGGTATTATTGATTTTAAATCTTCTGAACCTTCCTTTTTTGCACTTATTTCAATATTTAATTTTTCTTTTTTTATTAAAATATTTTTATCATTATTTATTTTATTATTATTATTATTTTCAAAATTTTGATTATTATTTTTTAATACTTTTATATTTGAATTATTTGTTTTATTTGTATTTTCTTTTTCTAATAATTGTTTCTGAAAATCAATATAATTATTGAATGTTTCAATTGTTTTATTTTTTTTAGTTAATAAAGAATTGTCATTATTAGAATATAATTTTTTTCCTATTAAAGTCAAAGGTAATTTATTATATTTTTTATTTTTTGCAATAGAATTATTATTGTAAATATGCTGAGATTTATAAATGTTTATTTGATTAGGTTCTAATTTTATATAATTATCAGTATTAATACTATATTTATTTAAATTATGAATATCTTCATCTTTATTATTTTGAATTTTATTATCCCTTTTTTTTGTATTTTTTGATAATAATATACTTATTTTATCAAGATCTGTTTTCTTTATTAATTTGGCACTATAAAAATGTTTTATTTTTTTTCTAAATAATATAAAAGAATTAATTATATTTGTATTATATATAGTATAAGATTTATTTTTTTTGTTTCCTGAATTATTCAATTTAAAATAAAAATTATTTTTAATGTGGTGATTTTTATTATTATTTAATATATGACGATTCTTTATGTTCATAATATTCTTAGAATTTATATTGATAGAATGATCCAATGTTTTATTTATCTGTGTATTTTTGTTTTTATTAATAGTAATTTTGTCTTTTATAGTATTATTAATGAATTTTGAATTATATATTGAATGTTCCTTAGCCTTATAAAAGGTATGCTTCATAATTGTATCATTTTCAATATCAATTTTATAATTTTTTTGATTTTCTTTACGCTTTTTTATAATTTGAAAATAATTATCATTATTATCATATACATTTATATTATTAATTTGATTAATATTATTAATTTTATTTTCCTTGTTATTTAATAATGTTGAAATAATACTTTTATTATTATCTAATATATTAGTTTGATATTGTTTAATAGGTATTGAGTTTATTAATTGCATATTTTCATTTTTTTCATTATTAGTTTCTTCTTCTTTATTATCCATTAAATTATTATCTTTAACTAATATTTCTTCTTTATTTGATGCCATTATTCCCTTTTTACATTTATCATATATTTTTATTTGTGAAAGATTTAATTTATTTTTATCTTTATTTATAAAAACTTTATTTATTTCTTTACTATTTATCATAGATAATTTCAATTTAGGATTTTTTTCTTCTTTTGTATTATTTAAAATCTTTATACTTAGATTTTTCTTATCTTTTATTTTATTAATATTAGATTTTATAGAATAATTAATTTTATTATTATCTTTTTTATTAAAAAATGTTATTTCTTCTTTTTTATTATCTTTTTGAAAGCCTAAATTATCTTGATCTATATTTGTTTTATTTTTTATTTTATTTTCTTCATTTAATAATTGTTGAGACTTTTCAATATTAATGAAATCATTTACTTTTATGCACATATTTTGGTCTGTTATATTTGTTTTATTTATAGATGAATATAATTTTTCTTTTCTTTTTCTTCTCCTTTTGTCGTTTGTTGAAAAACAACAAAATAAAGATAATTTTTTCTTCTTAGGCTTTTCTGATTCTTCCATTTTTTATTTTTGTAAAAATAAAAACATATAATTTAAAAAATTAAAATTTGAATTTGAAAATATTAAAAAAACATCAATTAAATTATTATTTGGAATAAAACTAAACTTATTTCATTTTAAGGAATTTAATTTCTTTTTTATTTAAATAAATTTAAATATAAATGTCATTTTAAATCATAAGTTAAAATTAATTTGTTTTTTTTATAATTGTGAGAAAATCTTCTTCTCCAATTTCCCCATATCCTTTTTCTAACATTTCTTGTAACTCTTCTATACTCAGATTTTCTCCTAATTCTTTTGCTACTCTTATTAAACTTTGAAGACTAATTTTATCTTGACCTTCTTCATGAAAATCTTTTTTCCTTTCTTCTATAGGGCCTCTTTCCAAAATTTTTGGTGTCATTATATCCAAAAAATCATTGAATCTTATAATACCCTCTCCAGATTTATCTACTTCAGATAAAATTTTTCTAATTTCTTCTTTTTTTGGCTCAAAGCCTAAGGCACTCATTGCAGCTTTTAATTTTTTTGCGTTAATTTTACCTGTTGATTCTGAATCAAATAAATCAAAAGCTTCTTTAATTTCTTGTTTTTGTTCTTCAGTTATTTCAGTTTCAAATATTTTTTGATGAGGAGCGCCATAACCCTCTTGTTTTTGATTTCTTCAATTTTTGTTTTATTCTCATCATTTTCTTTTTTATCTTCTTCTTTTTCTTCATCTTTAATTTCCTTGTTATCTTTATTTATTTGATTTTCATCATTTTTATTTTCATCATTTTGAGCTTGCATTTTATTTTCATTTTCATTTTCATTTTCATTGATATTATTGTCTAATATATTATCTTTTATATTTTCTTCTTCTTTTCTTTCATCTTCTTTTTTATCTTCTTCTCCTTTTTCTTCTTCTTTTTTATCTTCTTCTTCTTTTTCTTCTTCATTGCCATCTTTGGGGCCACTTCCCGAGGGTTGTGGATTTTCATCTTTTTTTTCTTCTTCTACTTCTTGATTTATATTAATTTCTTGTTCCTCTTCTTCATCTTCTTCTTCTTCACTTTCATTTTCTTTTTCATTTTGGTTTATTACTTCATATTGATAATCTTCAATACTAAATGATATTACTACTATAGGTAATAATTCATTTTTATCATTTTTATTTTCGCTTTCTCTAAATGTTTTTATTTCTCTGTCTTCTTCTTTATGACTTTCAAATCCTTTTAATTTTAGTCCTTTAATAAATATTAAATCATTATCGTTATTATTTTTTTTGAATTCATTCATTACATCTTCATTTATTTCTTCTTCATTTTCATATTTAGTTAATTTAAAATGTAGTTTTATTTTATCTGAACTTGTTTTTCCTTCAGGTAATTTTTTTTGGAAATAAATAGGTAATAAAGTCATAAATAATCTTTCATTTGATAATAAAGATATATCATATACATAAGAAAAGCCATCATAAATCCATTTATTTAAAAAGTTATATTTTCTTTTTATTTTTTGGATCCAATCTGTTAGAGATATCTCCTTATTACTGGAATAATATTTTGATAAATTCCATTCCTTAGGCATTATATCTTTATTAATACTTTTTATCATATCATGATATTTATTTATTAATATCATATCACCTTTTAATACGTTTAATAAACAATTTATATCATTTTCTAATTTTATTATGTAATTATTAAAATTATCTATTTCTATTTGAAGACATTCATCTAAAGGGTTAAATAATTCATTATATTTATTTATTTTAAATAAAACTTGATTAGCTTCTGTTGTATTTAATAAATCTGGGAAATTTTGTTTAAGATTTTTTAATTTCTCAGTTAATGCATCTATATCTATATTTATTTTCATATTCTTAAGAATATTATCAATTTCTTCATTATCGTGGGTATTACTTTTAATATTATTAATACAAATAATTTTGAAAAATTGTTGAATATATATTTGTTTTTTCTCTTCAAGCATTTTATTACTTATACCAAACATAAGAGAAAAATATGATTCGTTTGGAATTTTTTTAAACTCATCTATTAAAGCACTTTTTGGTATTAAATATTTTCCATCATTATTGTTTGCAGATGCCAATTGTTGCTTATTTAAAGTAGTTCCTAAATTATTATTATTATTATGATGATTGTTATTATTTTCCTCTATTTCTTCAGAAATATTTATTTGTTGTCCTACAGGATATTTTTTTTCATCAATATTAGGTAAAATAAAATCATCACATGCAAAAAGGCATTCTTCTTTTAAGAAAAATGAATTTTCATAAATTTGAACAAGATAATCATTCATATTTTCAAAATCTTCTTTTGTTAACATACGTGCAGAAATAAAAACATCAGAAATAATTTTAATTAAAGATTCATAAGTAAATCCATAAAAATTATCAGGGTTACTCATTTCTTTTTGTTTATCTTCGCTAATAGAAATCATATATTTATATAAATAAGCTAAAATACTATAATAATCTTTTCTTTGAAATTCTATTGGTATTTTAAACATCTTAGATTTTATATAAGAATATTGAATTAACACTGAAATAACAATTGTAAAATATATGTATAATTTTTTCATATAATATGCACTTGAATTATTTGACTCATTATTCATAAATCTATTAAAAAGACTCACAGGAGTAGAACTAATTAAATCTATAATAAATTCTTTCATTTCTGTTAAAATATTAAGATCTCTATTTATAATATTGCAATTGGAATAAAAATAATTTGGAATTAAATTTTTATTATCAACTAATAAAATTAATTTAAAATATTCATTAATTACAGAATTTTCATCTTTTATTTCTTCCATTATTTTAAATAAGGAATCTTTAATCATATAACAATTTCTTATAAAAATAACACCACCATTCTTCATTGCACTATGTATAATATCTAATTCATTATTTGTTAATTCTAATTTTGTGGGAATTATTTCTTTCAATGAAATTGCTTCATTTATAGGTGATTCTGCTTTTGAATTTTTTTCTGAGATTATTTCTTTTAATCTGGGCATATAAAAGTCTTGAATATCATGGAAATATAATATTTCTTTATTTCCATTATCAAATATCATAATTGGCTTTTTAACTTGAGATAAATTTTCAAAGAATAAATCTTCTATATTTTTATTATATTCAATAGTATATTTTTTATATTTAGTTTCACCATTTTCATCAATATAGCTGACTTCTTCTGTTTTAATTATATCATTAATTATACAATTTATTATTGAATCACTTAAATTTGGTTTAACTATAGAAAAAAATAAAAACTTATTAAATGGGTTTATTGTACTTGATAATTCTTCATCTAAAACTTCAAAATCTCTTTCTATTAAAACTTCATCATTTCCTAAAAATACATCCCATTCTTGGGGATGGCTTTCAATATGATCTAAAATTATAGAAAATATATATGATGAACAATCATTTATTTGCTTCAAAGCATTCCAAGTTCTATCAGAGATGCATGCTATAGGTGATTTGATATTATTTTCTGGATTTGGAATATTATTATGGAAAAAGATATTATTTACATTATATATTATTTCTTTACAATTAGAAGGTATTTCCTCTTTATATTTCATTCCATAGAATAATAATATAAGTAGTAAATGTCTTCTTTTGTTAACATCATATATTTGTGATATTTTATTATATATAAATAGTACAAATTCAAATGCATCATCATCTTTGTAACATGGATATATATCTTCTATTTCTTTTTTTCTTTGTAATTCTTTTTCTAACAATCTTTCTTCCTCTTTTTCTTCTTTATTAGGATCTTCATTTGGATTTTGTGGATTATTATTATTAGTGGCTCCTGGCTCAGGTTGAGGTGGTACCTCTTCTTCTTCTTTTTCTTCTTCTTCATTTTCTTCCTCATTATTTTTTTGTTTTTGTTGATATTTTTTCTTTTTTATTTCTTCTGAATATATTCCATAATGTTTTTTATAAAATTCTTTTACTAAATCGCATATATATTCAATAGGTAAAACATATAAATTATCAAAATAGAAAAATTTCATTAGCAATTTAAATATTTTTGATGATATATTACTTATAACTTTAAATTTATCTAATTCTACATTAAATATTTCAATTCTTTTTTTATTATTATTTATTTGTTTAGTTATTGTTGTATGTGTATTTGTTTCAATTTTATATTTATCTAAAACATTTTGATTTTGTTCCAATTTTTCCAAATTTCCTGAAAAATCAAATTGTTTATTATATGTCAACAATTTTTTTTCTATTTCTAATAATTTAAATAAATCTTTATTTATTACATTTTGAATTTTATTTTTTTGTTGAAAAGATTCTAAATTTTGTTCTTTACATAATGAGTCATTTATCTGTGTGCTAATAACCTCAGCTGGGCAAGTAAAATTAATAACATAGCAATTAGAAAAAGCTTTTTTAGAAATTTTTGAACTAGTTTTGGATTTAATTAAATATAATTTAAATCTATCGCTTTTTACCATTTTTTTATTCTTTATTAAATAAGCATTTCTTCCTTTTTCGGCATTATAAGAAAATTTTTCATTTATTAAATTTTCAAGATAATCATATATACTTTCCTCGCATTGCTTAATAAACAGTATACTACCATTTTTCATAGCATTTTCTATTTTATCAAACATTTCACCATTCTCATTTACATCATTATAATTTGTTTGTACAATACTTTTAGGAGTTTTCATTTCTAAAAATGAAGAAATAATATCAGGACTAATACTAGTATGATCAATTAAATATATAATTTTATCTTTCATTATATACATCATAGTAAAACTATCTGCTAAATAACCAGAATAATGGCCTATTGAAGAGCAAAATTCATTATCTTTATTAGAAGAATCAAGCAATTCTAAAAATATGGTATAAATATTAAATTCCTTAATATCTTTTAAATTCAATTTTTTTGATAAAGAATATAAATAATTTTTATAATCATTTCTATAGTTATTACTTAAAGGTGATGCATAAAACAAATAGCAAGATATCACCATTAAATAAAAATCAAAATTATTTAAAATAATATCTAATTTTTCTTTTTTTGATTTCCATATATATATTTTTTGATTAGCCACTTCTATAAATCCATTAAAGCAATCTCTTAAAGCTTGTAATTTTAATAAATGATTATGACTATTTGATTTTTTAGTATCCAATTCGCCCAATTTTTTCTCTATTTCAGTTATTTCATTATCAATTAAAGTTGCTTGTTGTAAAAATTCTTTAACAGTTTTTTTATGTCCTTCTATATCATTATTTAAATCTTCGATTTCGTCTAAAAATTTCTTTTGATTATCTAATTCATTATAATAATTTTTACACACATTAAAATAATCGCATAAAGTGCCACAAATTTTATAAGGTTTTTGATATTTATTATCTCCTGCTGTAAAATCTGGATGACTAGTTATTTCTTTTACTATAGGCAAAAGCTTATCTTTGGATTTTATAGGATTTATATTTATGAAATTTTTAAATAATTTTATATCTAAACTTTTTTTAATTGTGTCCCATTCATTGGTTTCTCCGAATAATTCATAAATTTTTTGCAATAAATATTTTCCGAAATTCAACGAGTCCCATGTATTTTTTATTTCAGTTACATCTGGTTGTGTTATTTTATTTAATGTATAACTGGCTTTATTTATAGCATCTTTAAATGGTTGTAAAATATTATCTAAATTATTTTGTGATTCTTGTTTTTTCTTATTTAACCCCTCTATTACTTTTTCTTCTTGCTGTTTTTTGGCTACCCAATTTTTTCTTTCTCGAGTCTTATCATTTATTAATTTTCTTGTTTCTTCTATATTTTTGTCTAATTCTTGTCTTAATGGGTTTGAATCTTCTATTTCTTTTTCTGTTTTTCCGATTACTCCTTTAACTTTATCTATTATTTCTAATCCTTCATTATATTTTTTTTGTTTTTCTAAAAGAATATTTTTATATTCAGAATATTTTGATAAATAAAACTCAATAACATTTGTAAATTGTTTTTGACCTAAAAATAATTTTATTTTTGTTTTTAGATAAAATTTTTCATATATATTATTTGTGTGCTCATATATTTCAATAAATATTTTTGATAAATTATTTTTCATATTGTTATCTATTTCTATTTCTTGTGATAAAGAATTAATAAAAGAAGTCATATCAATATTTTTCCAACTATGTAAATTGATTATAGAAGAATTTTTTACTATTGTTGGATAATCAATAAATAATTTATAATAATTTTGGCTTTTTGGAATAATATCTATACAAAATGAAATATTTGATAATAATCTATTAAACGCTTCTTCTTCACTTAAATCGTCAAATTCTTCATCATTTAGAAATACAAAATTATTTAAAATTTCTCTATAATCCATCAATTTATTTATTGTTTCAAATATATAATTTGCTTTTATATTTGTTGGAACGTATAATATTGTTTTTTTATTTCTATGTGTTGCATTTACTAAAAATGGCACAATTATACTTTGAATAAATGATTCTTTTGTCTTTGTAGTATCACCCCCAAAAGAATTATCAATTTCCATTATTTCTATACCTGAAATAAATGCAGCTAATTCAAATAATGGCTTTTTGCCTATTAATTCTTTTCCATATAAAATTAGATTAGGATTCCTATTTTCCAAAAATCTTAATATTTTTATAACAACTTCAATATTTTCATCTGTGATTTTTATATATGTTTTATCTTTTATATCTTTTCCTCTATAAAAAACGTTTATTTTTGATTTTATATAATTAATGAAATTTATTTTTTTGTCTAAAAATATATGATTTTCGATTTTTTCTTTCTTTTCTTCTTTAATATTTTTATCCTGTTGATTTTCGGTATTATTTTTATTTGAATTTACAATAAGGGGATTATCTTCTTCAATTTCTTCTTTTATGAAATTTTCATAATTTCGAGTAAAAACATAGCTTTGTCCTTTATTCCAATCATCATTAAAAATCATTTCTTGACTTACTTTATCTTGCTTAAAAACAGAATTATATGCCTCACATATTTTTTCTTTAAAAGCTTCAATATCAGATTTTTTACTAAATTTACTTTCATAGACTACTGAACTTTCATAAAAAAATATTTTTTTTAAATATTCTGGATAATCAGAAGTACCTCTGAATTTAAAATCATGAAAACTTTGTACAACTTTCATCATATCTTTTATATTTATTTGGCTATGTAATTTTTTAGGTTCTTGCTGAATTAATTTTTTTAAAAAATTATTCAATTTGAGACTTGCTTGTAAATATTGTGTAGAAGTAATTCCTGAAGTATTAGGGATAAATTGTCTAAAATGATATTCCAAACTAGGTTTAAATATGTTTAAAAAATAATCATCTGTAGTAACAAATGTCATAATTAAATATTTTGTTAAAAATCTATTAAATTGTTCTTGGTTAGGATATGCTGTTAAATTGCCACATCCGCATAAATTAAATTTTTTTAAATATCTCATTTCATTATTTTTTGTATCATATATATATTTATTTTCTACAAGTTCTCTTAAAAATTCAAACAATGTTGAAGATTCATATTTATCTTTTTCTATATTCATATTTAAATCATCTATAAATAGCAAAGCTTCTTTCATATTTTTATCCCCAAATACATCTCTTTTAATTGTGGATAAATTATTAAAAATATAATTTTCAACATCGTTTGCTGTAATATAATAAGAAGAAACCATTTTAATTTTTAAAATATCTAAATCTTCGGCCTTTTTATCTAAGACATTGTCAATTAAAAAAGATTTCCCACTTGTGGATTTTCCATTAAAATAAAAAGGTATATTCATATCTATAAATTTTTCAGTTAACCATGTATATGGAATAGTTTCATTTGTATGTATAAATATCGAACTATAATAAAACGGAGTTTCTTTTTCAGGTAAATGTAATTGATATTCTTCATTTTTCAATAAATTTGCCCATAATTCAAAATCATTTGTTTCTAAATCTATATAATAATCAAAAATAGGTCCTTTTAAATCATCAGCTTTAAATATATCAGCAATTAATTTTTCTATCTTTGTTTTAATTACAAAATTACTTAATAAATTCATAGTCCAAGCGCAACTAAAAATAAATATTGATAAAGTACATTTTTTAATTATTTCAATTTTTGGGACAACCCCGAAATTTTTTCTTCCTATTTTAATATCTTCAAAATTAAACATAGGTATAATTGAATCAAATATATTAATTAAAGTTTTCATTATATAATTAGGACCTAAAGTGATATTTTTCATTCTATTATTTATAACAAATTCATTTATTCTTGGGAAATAATTTTCGAAAAGTCCTCTTATATAATTTTTTAAAACACTATTTTCTGTGATTTTTGGATTAGATTCAATCCAAGTATAAAGAAGAGTATCCCAGCCAAATGTTTCATAATTGCAATTAATAATAATTTGTTTTGTTAAAAAGGAGGGATGTGCATATTTCAAATTTGGAGTTTCAAATAAAAATTTATATCCTTCATTGCAATTGAGAACATCTCCATTTGCTAAACTTAAAAAATTATCTTTATCAAATAAATTATTTATATATTCAATCCAACTATCATCAATTTGGCCATCTAAAACAATCATTTTTAAATTTTTAGCAATAGGTTCTTCTTCTTGTTTTTGATTTAATAATCCAGCATTTTCATCATCATTATCATCATCTTTATCAAAAGTATTTTTTAATTTTTCTGGAGTTAATTCTTCTTCAACTTCGGGCTCTTGGAATCCTAATAATTTTGTATAATGATCATTTAATTTTATTAGCATATCTTCTGAATCATTTTCAAATAAAGATAACATATTATAAAAGAAATTATTATTTGGCCTATATGCTCTTTCGACTTTATTGTCTGAAAATAATTCATCAGAATTTTTACTTTTTGAATAAATTTTTACATTATATATTTTTCCATATTTTGATTTATCTTTTTCAAATAATTGTTTAGATATTTGAATAACTAATCCAATTAAAAATGATTTTCCGGAAAGGGGGGGACCCACTAATATAAAACTATTATGATTAAGTAAAGATGTATATAAAAATTTCATTTGTTTTTCAAAATTTTGATTATTTATTTTCATTGAAGATAAAACATTTGAAATAACTTCATTTATTATGGGATCTTCACAGTCTTTTTTTTCTTCTTCTTCATAATCTTTCATTAAAAATACTTCATTCAAGAACTTTCGATAATCCTCTTTTTCGTTTTTATTCATAACATTTTCTAATAAACTCATTAAAAGATTTCTCAAATATAAATCTAAATTCATATTTTTTTTATTAAAATCTGGGATATAATTATTTAAATTATCTATTATTTTAGATATAAAGTACATTTTTAAATTAGTATTTTTAAAAGCGGATACTTTACATTGTAAAAATTTCAAAATATAAAATATTTTATTAGCTCTTTCTTCATTTTTATCAATTGATAAATTAATTAATGATTGATTCAGGAAAAAGAAATAATCAAATTTAGGCATAGATATATGTCTATAATAATTTTTTAAAACTTTTGGAATACTATTTTCATCAAAAGGTGAAATATAAGGCAATTCTCTATAAAAAAAAATACTAAATTGATTCACATTTGCTTGAACTTTTTCTCCATTTTCCAATTCAAATTCTCCTCCTGATTGCAAAATTCTATAAAATTCGGCAATTCTTAAAGCTAAAGTTTCCATTATTTCATATTTTATATTTTGAGTTTCGTCAATACAAAGCCAGCATCCCTGTTTTATATTTCCATAAAAGAAATTACTAAATGATGTAAATGAAAAATTTTTTGTTGTATTTATATAATTTATTTTTTTTCCGCATAAATTTGCAAATATTTTTAAAATTTCTTTTTTGCCACTATCTTGTAATCCATACATTTGAAAAGGCCTTTGATTGACTATACAATTAGCAAAAGCTACATACATTCTTTCACTTTCTGGCATAATTAAAAAATTATCTTGTAGTCCAACGTACTCAAATCCATATTCAAAAATATTTTGAATAAAATGTAAAACAAAAGAATCATTTTCAATTTTTGGATTAATTATTTTCACAAATGTAAAATCATTATTAGATGTTACATCTTCTTTAATTAAATTTTCTATTATTACTTTTGAATAATTCATTAATGATATTAAATTAAATAATATTCTTTTTTGAACTTTTGTGGTATTTTCTAGTTTAATTAATTCCATAAAAAATGATATTCTTTCATCTTTTATTTCATTATATAAATCAAATAATTTATCAAATGCTTCATCTGCTATAAATAATGACTTTTCTATATTATCCATTATTAAATAATATATACAATTAAATATTCCTTGAGCTAAATTATCTTTATTTAAAATTAAATCCTTTAAAACATCTTTTGGCTTCTTATCTTCTTGATTTTTAGCTTTTAATGAGGCTTCATATTCTCGTTTAAAAGTTTTGAAGTTATCTTTTAATTTTTTAATTAAAAAAACATCTAAAAATTCAATTAAATCTTGTAATGTTCTACTACTTTTAGTTAAAACTACTTTAAATTCTTCATTATCAGTTGTCACTAATGAAATTGTATTTTCTTGATTCTCATCTACATTTATATATTTAAGCCATCTATATATTTTATATAACATTTTTTGTTTTACTTCATTTGACTCTCTTTCTTTAAATATTGTATTAATATCATCATTGGATAATAAATAAAATCTTGGAGTTTCTAATCTTTTTTTATTAAAAAAATTAAAAATGGCTTTATAATTTTGTTCATATGATTGTATTATGGTATTAATTAATCCTATTTGTTTATCATATACATGGTCTAAAAATTTTTGAATTACACGGTAATCAGCACAATTTTTATATAAGTTTTTTTTTAAGTTTTCATTTAATAATCTTTTATGCTCAGCAGGATTATCTTTAGCAAATTCGTTTAATTCTAAAATAGCTTCAGATTTTTGTACATATTTTTGATAATATACAAAGTATGTCAAAAATTTTTGATATTTTACTAAATCATTTATCAATTTATCCAAATCTTTTTTTATAAACATGAAATATTTATTCAAATATATTTTATTTAACATTCTTAAATTTTCTTCAACAAATTCAAATTCATTATCCATTTCTTTTTTTGTAAATTTAGTTGGCATTTTTCTATTATAAAAAGAATCACTAGTTTGGTGTATTAAATCTTTTAATCTTTTTTCTTCATTTGCTCTGTTATTTAATTCTTGAATTTCGGGTATTCTACTAAATATCTCTGGTAAATGTTTAATTCTATCGCAACTAAATCCAGGATCGTCCAATTTTATTTCAGTTCTTAATAATTCACTTAATAAAGATAATAAATGTGGAACTTCTCTTATATTTACATTTTGTATTGCTTCTAAAATGGGAACAAGTTGCTCATATGTTTCTACTCTTTTTTTTAATTCCATCGGAACTTGGGGTATATCCAAATCTACTAAAGCCACTTGGCATAAATCTAACCAGTGCTTTATTAATTCTTTCATTTGTTTTAAGTTTATTTGTAAAACTTGTTCACTATCCCAATGATCTGTTTGCTCTTTAAATTCTTTTACACTATTCCATAAATTTACTTTTAATTCTTGCTCATATACTAAATTATCTAAATTTTCAAAATTACTTTTTAAAGTCTCATCGAGTTCTAAGTCTTCTTCTTCTTGTTGATATTTTTCTTTCATTCCTAAACATTTTTTTATTTTTAAACTATTTTCCTCTAAGAAATCTATAGCATTAAAAGTATCTTCATTATATGTATTTAGAGTATCATTATTTAATTCAGACATCATTGATTTTATTTGCCCATCAAATTTTGATATTTCATTTTTTAAATCAAGTCTAAATTGTTGTATATTATTGTCAATAAAATATGAGGTAGTGTCTAATTTTCTATCATATTTAACATTTAAATCTTTTAATTCTATAATAAATTTATTATCAAAATCATGTATTTTTATTTCTTTACTTGTATCAATGATATTTTGTAAATCAATTATATCATTACTTACTTCTTCATGTAATTGTTTTTCTTTATTACAAACTTCTACCGCTTTTTTTAATTTTATAAAACTTTCAATATCAGTCGGATTTACGCTTAAATCAGTCAAATGAGATGATAATCTTTCAATTGTTTTTTTCACTTTTGTAATTAAGACATTTGGAATAACTTTTCTTATTTTTTCTAACCAAGTTTTTGGGGCATCGGAAATGAGGTCTAATAGATCATCTAATTGAAATTCAAAAATACCTACATTTTTTATTGGTTTTATTTGTTTAATTATTTTTTCTTTTTCATGAAATTCAGCAAGTAAATCTTTGAGTTGATTTGGTGTTGCAGTTGATTCTAATTCTTTAAAGTTAATTTTTGAATTTTTTAAATAATTATCTAAAATAGGCCTCAAATTGTCAACTTCTTTATTTAATTCAATATGACATAAATCAAAATTTTTTTTAATAGATTCAAATTTAGATGTAATAAGTTCAGTATCTTTAATTCTATTATTCAAATTTGAATTTTGGTCAACACTTATTTCAAAAACTTCTTCAAAACAAGACATATATCTAGGAAATTCCTGTGGATCAATAAAATTTTTTTTATAAATAACACAATAAATTGTTTCTTGAATAAAATTATCAAAAATAGATTCAGCCATCAATCTTATTGAAGGATTATAAAATATTTTATCTCCCATACATAGTATTTTTGTGACTAGGATAGGGGGATCTACCCATTTATTTATATAACATTCATATAATCTTTTAAATTTCTTATCCAACATTTCTAATGAGAAATTAATTAAATCAAACTTTGTCTCATTAAATATATAATCCATAACTCTTATATATCTTAATAATTTCTTATAATGTGTTTTACGTGTGGCATCTTGTGCATATGGTATTGAATCTTTGATAAAATTTTGTATATTATTTGTTGGTAAATCTTTTTTATCTTTATCTTTATTATTATCATTATTACTTCCCCCAACATTATTATCGTCATCTAAAGTTATTTTTTTTTGAGTTTTATATTCTTGATATGATTCTTTACATGAATTATCTAATATACGCTTAACTTTATTTCGAAATTGTTCTATTTTTTTATCAATATTAACTAAATTTGATTTATGCAATTCATTAAATTGATTTAATAAAACAGGAGAGCCTTGTTGTAAGTCAAAAATATTTATAATTTTCATATCTTTTAATAAATTTCTGGTTTCTAAAATGCCATGTAATAAATATTTATCAATAAAAAAGAATCTTTTTTTCAATTTTTCTGTATAATATTGTCTTTTTGTCTTTTTATAAAATCTTCTCCATAAATCAAATAATTTTGCATTTTTAAAGTTTTTAAATAATGAAATTTCCATTAATTGTTTATATTTATCATAATTATCAATCCATTCTTGAATAGAATAAACAGAAGGAACACCTTTTTGATAATGTATAACAGTATTTTTTGAAATTGTAATATAATCAACATTTTTTTTTTTTTTATTAAGAGAAGGTAACATTTTTCTTCCGCCAAGATTCTGTGACATATTATTATTTATTTTTGATTTAGGATTAATATCTTGGTAGGTGCATAAAACAAAATCAACTGGGCCGCCTACTCTTTTAGCATATAAAAAATCATTATCCCTTAAATATAAGTGTTTATTAAATGTGGTGAAATCAATTATTTTCTGTTTTTTTTCCGTTTTTATATTAAGTGTATTATGAGCTGGCTCAGCAATTGTAAGATTGTTTTCTAAATTATCCTTATTTCTTATTCTAATTGAGTTTAGTTGATATGAAGAAGAAGGAGGCTTAATTTGATCTTCTTCAGTTTGCTCACTTGTTAATTGGGGTATTGTAGTGCTTTGTGATGTAAAATAATTAGGAGAAGTAATAGTTATATGTTCTAATTGTTTATTTGGCTTTAAAAGAAGTTCCCCTTTTTTTTTAATACCCATTTTTGAAAAATTTGATTTTTTATCTTGTGGTAAATTAAGAGTGTTTTCTTTATCTATATCTTTATAACGATATTTATTTCTATCAATTAAAACAGGAAAATGAATTAGATCACCAATATCTTCTGGAACATTTTTTGCTGTTTCCCAATTTTGAATTATAACACTCCCCATTAATTGATTTTGATGCTTTTGAGGTTGAGATTGAGGTTGAGGTTGAATTGATGTATTTGTATTAATTCTTAGATTTGGTAGGGAATTCAAAAGTTTTATTTTTTCGCTGTCTTTTGAATTATCTCCCTTTATTTTATATCCTTTTGGTTTTAATTTTGTGGTATTTATACTTTCTATTGGATCAAGGTATAATTTATTTATAAATTTCCGATTTTCATTGTTTTCCATAATAGAAGTTATTAAATTAATATTTTATTAATAATTATATATATATTTTTATAGATATTAAAATAAAATATTTTTATTATTTTATAATTGTTTTTTGTACATATAAAATGGGGATTGGGGATTGGGGATTGGGGATTGGGGATT
>JAJMZT010024886.1:0-16355 GCA_023807265.1 Metadinium minorum
CAATCCCCAATCCCCAATCCCCAATCCCCAATCCCCAATAACAAATAAAATCGCAATTTTTATATTAAATAATAATTTATTAGAAAATAAAAATGGGGATTTAGGATTGGGTCCCCTTTCCCAAACCTCAATTCCCATTTAGATAAAATTAATTTCAAATAAATAAATATTTTGATTATGAAAAAAAGTAAATTAATCTGAATCTTTTCTACGATTTTTTTTCTTCTTTCTTCTTCCACCACTATCAGAGTCATCTGAAACTTTTCTTTTACCTCTTTTTTTGGCTTTTTTCTTCCTATTATCTTCTTCTTCATCTGAACTTTCTTCATTTCCTCCTTTTTTTACTTCTTCCTTTGCTAATTTTTTTTCTATTTCTTTTTGCATTCTTGCCTCTTCTTCTTTTTTTTGGATATAATTTACTACTTCATCTTCAAATTCTTCATCTTTTTTTCCTACCAGATAATAGTAAAAGAATAAAATTTCCTTTATTTTTATATTTAATTCTTTTAATTTTAATAAATCTTGTTTAAATCTTGATGTATTATTATATAAATTTGATTTCCATAAATCTTTATTTGTTAAATAATCAATAATATTTTTTTTATTCATTTTAATTTTTTTATCCTTATCACTTTCTTTTTCTCTGAATAATATTAAAGTTATAAATATTCTTATTGCAGAAGATAAATCTCCTTTTTTAATAACCATATCCTTTGTAAATATTTCCTCAATTTCTTTTTCTTTATTATTAATCTCTATTTTTTCTTGATGTTTTTCGATATTATCCTTAACATACTTAAATATCAACTTTAAAAAGTAATCAAATATATTTGTTATTTTACTAACAACTAAATTATCATTTGAACTAATATTTAAATTATTTTTGTCTTGATTATTTTGCTGTTTAACTTCGAATAATTCCTTAAAATCTTTTGATATATTGTTTAAATTTTTGATTATTTCTATATCACTAATTTTGGTGTTCCCACTAATTATATTATTTTTGTCTTTGCTCGCTTTATTTAAATATTCGATTAAGGTAATAAAATTATTTATCATAGTTTTATATTTTTCTAAATTTGAAGCATTATCATTAATAAATTTATATATCATTTCCTTATCATCGAGATTAATAGGCATTTTATCATAATCAAAATTGGATATTAAATCATTTATTTCATAGCTAAAGACTTCATTATTAAAAATAAATTCTTTTATATCATCATTAAATAACTTTTTATTTTTTAATAATGTATTAGTCATTTCTGATTCTATTTGATTAAACCTTATTACATATTCATTATAATTTTCATATTTTTTAGTATCTATGTATTTTCTATAAGAAGAATTAAATATTACCTTAGAGAATTTACACTTTTTATTCAGAGAAAATATTTCATTTCCTTTTATTTGTTGGATATTTATTTTATTTTTGCAATTAGTATTAAATTCTCCTGAATCAATTTTTTTATCTAATAAGCTCCCTAATTCATTATTTTGCTTATTTATAAATTCTTTATAAATTTTTCTGTAAGATTTTCCATATTTATTATCATCGATTAAAAGAAAATCGATAATGAAATTTTTTTCTTTATTCAATTTAAGTTTATTTCCTTCATCATCTTTTAATTCTAAATCGTTATATAATTTAATAAAATCATCAATTAATTTAGAATTTTTTTCGTCGCGATAAATGTCACTAGTATTTAATGTTTGTCTTTCAGCCAAATCTCTTGAAATTTGATTTGAGGATATATCTTTAAATAATTTTAAAACTTTATTAAAAAGCTCCAAATTATCTAAAGAATATTTATCTTCAGTATTATTATTATCTTCAGATTCTTTTTTTATTTTATTTTTCAAATATTTGAATAATACTGGATAATTATTATCATCCTTATCTTTTAATATATTATAGATATAATCTTCATTTAAATAATCAGAATAATAAAAATATTCATAATATGGAAAATCATGCTTTTTATATTTACTTTTATCATATATTTCTTTTATTAAAGCGATTCCCGATTTTTCATCTTTTATACTTTCTTTTTCTAATTCTTTATAATTATTAATTTCTTCTTCTGCTTTTTTACATTTTTCTTGAATTAATTTTTCTAATTCATCTTCGAATTTAATAAGATCTTCATAATTATTAATACATTTTTGCTCATGTAATTTATTAAATAAATCTTTAAAGACACAATCCATAAAAATTTCTAAATGTTTAATACCTTTATTTTCTAATTCAACTCTTAATTTAGTAAAACATTCTTTTATCATAGTAATCCAATTAATTCCATCTGGTAAATAATAATCAAATCTTTCTGATTGAGTAAATAATTTAGCGAAAAATAAATGACAATATAGAATATAATTTAACAATCTATAAGATATCTGACTTAAATTCCTTATTATTTTATTCTCTTTTTTAAAACTATTTATATCTATTTTATTTAATCCTTTTTCTTTCTTATATAATGGTTTTATATAATCATTTTTAAATTGCTCTATAGTCATATAATTCAATTTTTCGAATTTACTATTATTCAATCTCTTTAAATCTTTAATCTCTTCATTATCCTTAAATATTCTGAAATAATTTCTATTACTTTTAACCATTTCATATACTTTAATTTTAATAACTTTAGTTTCATCATTTTCTTTAATTATTTCTTCCTTAAAATATTCTGCAGCTCCAATTTCAAATCCACATTTTGGGCATTTCAAATTTATTTCATTAAAATCAGGAAATCCAGAAGGTATTGAATGGTAATATCCTTTATCACATAAGCAGACAAAACATCCTTCTTCAGGCTTTTCTTTAAAATGATTTTCTATTTTGTTATATAATTCATAATAGGACTCTTCTTTGTTATTATCATTTCCAGGATAAAATTTTTGCTCAAAATCATTTGAATTTCTATTATATAAATATGAAAAAATATATTCTCCTTCTTTATCTTTTACTTCATTTAAACAATATCGATATCCATATAATAATACATCAATATCTTCAGAATTAACTAAATATTCTTTTTTAATTTCTGAATATGTTTCTTTGGAAAAAAGGAATTTTATTAATGTAATTAATTTATTACTCTTATTATCATGATCGCCATCTTTTTTATATAATGGTTCGCAAACATTTAAATAAAAATTAATATAAGAAATATCATTTTCAAAATCTTTATTATTTAATTTTGATAAAATTAATTTATATGCCGCCATATAAAAATCATCAAAATCTTTACTTTTTGAACTAATATCATTTTTTCTTATTTTTTCTTCAAAATGTTTTTCTCCATATTCTGTAAGTATTTTAAATGTTTTTGTTTTATTATTGCCATAACTAAAATGTTCTAATTTTTCTAAATTTTCTTTATTAATAAATCCATTAAAACCTTCGTAAGTTTCTAATTTATATTTATTTATAATCTCTCTATTTAAAAAGGCATTTATTTGTTTATTATTTTTATTATAAATAATTTTATATATATAAAGTTTTACCATATTTATTTTATCACTTTCGTTAATTATCTTAATTACATTTTCAGGACTAAAATCTTTTTCATCATGCAACTTGATAAATGTATAACAAAATGATTTTATATAACCTATACAAAATAATTGTGTTATATATGTAAGTCCTTCATTAATTTTATTTTTATGGAGCTCATATAAAAAATTATTACATTCTTTAAAAACCATTAAATGCCCCCCTTCTTCTTCTTCTTCTTCTTTTTCTTCTACAAATGTTTTTATATCTGAAAAGTCTTTTAAATATATTAATGAGTTTCTTTCGAAAAAGTATATTAAAGTTTCTGATAATGCTAAATAATAGTCTTGATTAAAATCTGATAATTTTTTATCTAAGAATTTTATTATATTATCTTTACTTTTTAATAAATCATCTTTTATACTTTCAAATTGTTCAATATTAGTATATGAATCTAATAGAATTTGGAATATATCATTCGATATTTTGATTATTTCTTTTTCTTTAATTATTTCTTTGAGTATTGCAGCACAATAAACCTTATCATTTATTTTTTGTATTTCTTTCTTATATATATATTTTAAGGTGGCATAATATTTATTTTTTGATTGGTCATCTTTTATTTCTTTTATTTTTTCATTCATACCTAAGAAATTTTCTATTAATTTAGTATTTTTATTAGGTGGATTCTTTTGGATAATTTTTGCATTTTCCTTCAAATAATTTATAATATCTTCTATAACTTTTTTATTGGTTTTTCGACTATAATCTATTATTGTAATTAGTTCATCAATAATATATATTTCATTTAAATATGTATATAAATCATCATCTATATCTTTTACAATTTTATATATATCCTTTAATATTTCACAATAATTTCCAAGGGATTTGATTTTATTCATATCATTAGTTGTAATACTTAAACATAATCCTGCTAAAAATAAATAAAAGCATTCATTAACTTCTTTCATATGCTCATTTCTATTTTTATCAACTATATATTGAATAGGGTTTTCTGAATCATAAATTGAATCAAATATTCTTTGATAAAAGTCACATCCTTCATTATCATTTATAATTCCTTTACCAAGTTCAAATGCTTTTAATATGCCTTCAATATAATTAGTGTTTGATTCAATCCACATTATTTTTATTATAATTATATTAAGAGGATTTTCTTTATTATTTATTATTATATTTTTTTCGTCAGAAAATCTTATATCTAATAATAATGAAATTATATTATAAAAAGGTTTAGAATAAATGCCTAAATTTTTTTCCAAATAAAATGTAATATAATCTTTTAATATTAAATCAGGTGTTATTTTATTTACTAAATCTTTATATAATTTATCTTTTTCTATTATGTCCAAAACATTTTTTAATAATTCATTTTCTTTTTCATGAAAATCTTCAATTATTATATTTACATTTTCACCATCATCAAGATCAATATCTCTTAAATTATTTTCGTTATCTAAAAATTCAGTGCTAATATCCTTAGTTAAATTATTGGATAATTTTTTATAAAAGTTATAAAATCCAGGAATTTTATAATTAAATAAAAATTTGGGTTCATATTTTTTATCATTTTCTACTTTTATTTCTTTTAAAAATTTAGTTTCTAATTCTTTGATTATTTTAATATTATTAACTCTAGCACCTTTATCATTTTTATCCAATCTACAAGTTCTTTCATTATTTATTTCTAATAAAGTCGTAAGGAAATTATTATCCTCTAATACATCAAATATAATTTCTAAATATTTAGAGAATACCTTTTCTTTAATATAATCTAATATACATGATATAATATCAATTTTATCTTTATTCACATAATTTTCTTTAAGCATTTTATTAACTAAACTAAAGCAATCATCTTTAGCATCTTTATCTGTTTCTATTAATTCTTTGGCTTTTTCTATTAATTTATTTTTAAAATCTGGATCAATGTACATCATATAATTTATTATTTCATCACAATATTTTTCTTCGTTTTTATAACTCATATTATTGTTTCCTCCATATCTTTTATTAAGGTAAGTAGATAAATCTGACATTTTACTATTGTGATTTAATTCTATTTTAGTTTTTTCTGCCATTTTATCATATACAAAATTTGATAATATTTCTCTGAATTCTTTATCTAAATTCCTAAAAACTTTGGTATTAAACATAATATCTTTAACTTTTCTACTTAATAATTCTTTTAAACTTATTTCTGTTGCTGATAAATTATCAATAAATAATTGATTTATATTATTATAAATATTAGGAATTGAATAAATTCTTTGTTTTTTCTCATCAGAATGCATATTTCTATGAAGATATATTATAAATATATAATGATATTTATCATCTTTGCAATAATTATTAATATAATCAGCTGTAAATTGTATTTTATTTGAATTATAATCTTCAAATTTAATTAATATATAGCGGTTATTATTATCTTTTTTATTTTTATTTTTAAATTCATCGAACTTAGTTTTTAATTTTTCTTCCGTACTAATTTCGGATATCATGAATTCATCATGATTATAATCATCTATAATATTAACAATATTACTATATGTATATATTATGGAAATTTTATAATTAGTTAAATTCTTATCATTAGAATATAAAGCATTCATATATTGCTTAAAATTATAATATTTTTTTTCATAGTATTTCTTTTTTATCGGATTTTCTTCTGGTAAAATAACTGCCACATCTTGTGGTAAAAGTTTACTTATTTTAGTATATATTAAATCTTTTATATTATTTTCATTATTGCTTTCCTTTTTATTTTCTAAACATAAGTAATAAACTAATCCACCTATATCTTGTTCACTACAATTAATTAATAAGGTATTCAAATCATAATTAAATTTCTCTTTCTCTGCTTTAATTTCTTCTTTTAATCTAATTTCTTCCTGTATTTTTCTTATTAAATCTCTTTGAGTTTTATCCAATAAATCTTTAAATTGTATTTGCATTTTTTCTAATCTATTTAAAAATGCCATATCTACTTTATTCACAAATTTTTTATCAACTAAAACAATAATTTTAAAAGAATCACTAACTGGTGTTAGTTGCTCATTAAAATTATCTAAGCATATTCTTACAAATTTTTGCTCATCAATAACTCTATAATTCATATTATATAAATCATATAAATATGGTTGAATAGGGTTTAAATTTTGTAATATAATTAATTTATCTTCCTGACAAGCACAATTTTGTATTTCATTTACTTTTTTAGCCTTATAATCACTATTTTTATCATCTGAAAAAGGACTTCCAATAATAGTATCTATATTTTTTCTGTAAGAACTTTGTGCTCTAATTATTTGGTTAATTAATGGTGCTATATTTGATTTTATTTCTAATAATAAATAACGACTGTTATTGTCATTTATATTATCATTAATACATTTATTTAGATCATATTTTTCCAAATCATCGCTCCCTATTTGATAAATTTTTCCAGTTATATTTTCATTATCTTTTGGTTTTTCAAGAGTACATGCTTGGTTATATATTTTTTTGAATAAAAACACTGAAGTAACTTTAATATTATTTTCTTCATTTTCTATTTCTTGTTCTTCTTCTTCATCTCTTCTTTTATTTTTCTTATCTGTGTTCTTAGTTAATTTTTCATTTAAAATCTCATTTTTTAGTTTTCCCATTTCTTCTTTAATATCATCAAATTCCAAGTCAAAGTTAATATCTACATCATATGTTATCCCTCCAAAATTTCTTTCGATTAAATTATTAATAATAGGCACAATTTGTTTTTCATCAGAAATACTATTTAATCTAGAGCCTTCTATAGCTACTCCTTTTATTATATTATAAAAGTCCCGATTTCCATGAAATTCTGATTTTATTATTCTATCTCTTTTTAATAATTTTATATAATCTTGTTCCGTTTCAATTTCTCTAAAGCTTTTTCCTCTTAAATTTTTACCTTTAGCATATTGTTTTAATACTACCAATTTTTTAATAAAATTTAAATAGAATTTATATTTTTCATAAGCTCTTGCAATTATATTGAAGATTAAATTATCTTTATAAATATCATCAGAAATACTTTCAACTATACTTTTAGATGTTTCTTTTAATTGATCGAGTTTATCTTCTAAATTAGGCACAGATAAACTCAAAGCTCTATTTACTTTAGCAGCATCTAAAGAATAATTACTAATACCAATAAAGCAGGTTCCTTCCATTTTACCTCCATATTCTAGTTTGCTATGCAAAACTTTAAGTGGATTCATAGGAGATTTTTCTGCTAATCCTAATTCATCGAATAAAATCATAAATATTGGGGTTAAATCATCTTTTTTGTTATTATTATTTTTATAAATAGTAAATAAGTCTTCTGTTTTTTTAAATAATTCTTCAACATCTTCAGGAGTAGTAGATTCAGATCCTTGGAAATATATTTGATTTATTTGGGGATATTTTTCAAAGAAACTCTTTTTACCATCTTTTGGTTTAGAATATTTACCTCTCATTGAATTATATAATAATTGAACACTTAAACTTTTTCCTGTCCCTGGTTTCCCTACTATAATTAAAGGTATTTTTGTGACTACGGCTAAAAATAATAAGAATAAATTTTCTTTTAATAATTGATTTTTACCTATTCCTTTATCTAATTCTATTTGCTCCAATAAAAATTCTTCTTCGAATTTTAATAAATCGCTAAAATTCTGGAAATTTTTTTCTCTTAGTTCTTGTGATAGTCTTTTATACTTTATTTTTGTGAATAAATTAGTACTAATTTGTTCATCCTCAAATTTTTTTTCTTCATAAACGTTGGCTATTTTTAGTAATATTTTTTGTAATTGGGCATCAAATTTACCTCTTTTTTCTTCATCAGTTAATCTTATATAATAACATAAATATATGGAACATATAATGCTTTTTATTTTATATACTTTTTTTGTATCTTCATCTATTAAATTCTTTTTTTGATCATTTTTTTTAAGAAAATAACTCTCGAAAAATTCCACACATGTTGTAAATCTTGATATTTCTCTTAATGATACTATAGAAGGATCATTACCAAAAGATTCTCTTAAAAATATATGACATTTGGAAATCGCTTCACTTGTTAAATCTAGTAATTTTTCATCTTCTTGAGTAAATAATATTTTTTCTTGAGTATTTAATTTTTTTTCTTGAATAAATAAGTTTAGAATAATACTTCTTATATATTTTTTCTCATCAACATCTCTTAATGAACCAAAACTAAAGACATAATATAATAAAGACTGAGGTAATTGTTCAACCTTATATACTAATTCATCTTCTTCATTATTTTCATTTGTTAAACCACATCTTTCTATTAATTCTTTCCTTTTTCTATAAGGATTACAAGCACCAATTAATCTTATATTATCTTCTAATTTTTCTCCATTGAATGTCCTATTAATAAAAATTTCCGTTAAAAGTGATAGTGATAAGCATGTATTAATTTCATCGAAAAATATCCATAATTCCTTATTTGTATATTCTTTACTCTTTGCTTTTTCATTCTTTTCTTTCAATTTATCAACTATTTCTTTATCTGTAATAGCTGGATTTATATTAATTATTTCTACTAATTCTTTACCATTGTTTAAAATCTGAGATAATTTTTTTATTAAAGAAGTTTTACCACAGCCTGTTTCTCCCATTATAATGACAGGTACATTTGCTTTTATACGATACACCAATAATAGCATTTTTCTGTAGTTATCATCCGTTATTACATAATTATTAGTACTGCCTTCTTCTAATATCGATATTAATGATTTTTTATCACCTATGTCTTTTTCTAAATCATTTGGAATAATTAATATGTCTTTTAATTTTTTTAAATATTTAAAGGAAGGATTTATCACTTGATGAGCTGCTTTCATAACAAATTTTTTAAAATTTTCTGAAACGGCCTCTGAACTCCCTCTTTGAAAATCATAAATTTCAATAAATTGGCCATTATCTTTATTAATCATTTTATAATCGTTATAATAATTATTATATATTTCCTTTATTTTTTTAAATGATTTTTCTGGGAATGTACCGATTTTAAACCCAATAATATTAATATTTTGATTTACACATTCCTTAATTTCAGAGATTAATTTCTCTCCTTCCTCAAAAAATGGATCTCCTTTTGTAAATTGTTCTCCATGGGCACCATCATCACAAATATGTATGATTAATTTAATTCCTTTTCTCCAATTCATTTTATTTAATGCTAATTCATATCCTCCAGCCCAATCCTCTGCTCCATCTCCCCCTCCTCCTTTCGCACTAACTTTAGATAATTTATTTTCTAAGTCTTTAATATCACTTGTCAAAGGGTAATATTCATCTTTATCTGGAACTCTATATTTTGTAGTATAAACTTTATCTCTATAAAAAACTGCTCCAAATTGAAAATTATTTTCTTTATACTTGTCTTTTAATTCCTTAAAAATCGTAAAGACATGTTTTTTAGCAGCATTTATTTCATAACCCATTGATCCAGTTGCATCTATTACATAAACTATATCCACATCTTTATTTAAAATTTGATCCTGTTCATCCTCATTTATATTTGGAAGTCTTTCAAATTTGCATTTCTTTGCTTCTTTATCAATAAATATTAATGGTGTATCAAAGTTACTTTTACCTAAATCGCTTTCATATGCATCTAAGCATAATTCAAATATATTATTTATATGCTTTTTTTCCATTATTAATTTTGCGAATCCTCCGTTTGTGAAATATTTTGTACTTTCAGCAAAATATTTAATACACTTTTGAGTTATATCCCCTTTAGAATTTTTAAATGTTAATGTCGTCTTAAATGTATCAAATTGACTTATATAAAGCTTTATAAAAGTTTTGGCTTGATGATAAGAATAATCTTTAAAACCTATATTATTTTTTATAAATTTCTCTATTTCTTCATTATCATCTATTCCATTCAATTTTTTAAATTTTTCTCTTATATCGGCATCTAATTCTAATGAAAGCATTGAAATATTTTTTTTATTCGATGTGTTTTTTGTTTCGTTTTGTTTTGATTCCTCAAGTACAATATTTTCTATATTAAAAGCATTTAAAATGCCGAATTTTGTTAAATAATCTTCAAAACTATTAGGAATTTCTATATAAATTTTAAAATTATTTGGTATATAAATAATATTCTCATTATTAGTATAAAATTTAGTTATCAAAAATGAAAATAAAAATTCATTTATTAAAGAAGTTTCTTTAGTTTCTATTAAATCTAAATGTATAGCAACATTATCAAACTCTGAATATTCTTCATCATTTTGTTCTTTATTTTCTTTTATTCCTGATTTTTTATCTTTATCAGGTTTTGCATCGTTTTTTATTTTTTTAAATAAATCAGAAATTTTTTGATATATTTCATTTTTTGTTAATTTTCCTCCTAATGGAAAATGGTAATATTTTTTTTTCTCTTCTTTTATCATTTTTTTTATTTTAAATGATTTACCTAAACCACAGACGTCAGAAGAAATAACTTTTATATTTTTTGTTATATCAGAGTCCGGAGAAATAATTATTTTACTTTTTGATATATCTTCAACATCTTGATTGCTATTATTCGAAATTTTTGAAAGATTTATATTATCCAAGTTATTTTCTTTTTCTTTATCTATAGTTATATCTTTTGATTCCTTAGTAGTTAAAAAATTTACTCTAATATCTTCTTCCCCCTCTTTTCGGTTTTTTCTTGTATATTTTTCTAATTCATTTTTGAAGGCGTTTTCATTGTCCAATTTATTATAAACAAAAACAATATAACTATCAAGATATTCTCTTGATTTTGATTTATTGACATCTTTATTTTTAGTATCTTTATTTTCCTTTTTATATTTTTCAAGTTTAATTGATAATAATTTATCAATATAACTATACATTTTATTATGCTGGAAATTAGAAAAAGATTCTAATATTTCAACAACAAATAAAGTATTAGACTCGCATAATATAGCCCTATATAAAAACGATTGTATTTCTTCTATAGATGTTTCATTACTACAAATTAATATATTTTGTGCAATGGGCAATTTATCTAATTTTTCCATAAATAACTCCAAAATATATTCTTCCATAGAAATTTTTGTGCATTTTTTTATTAAAATTCCTTTAAATTTATTTTCTTCTTTTATTTTCATATTATCATAATGTTTTTGGAAATCTAAATCATTCTTTTTAAATAAAGAAATAAGATAACTTGAAATATGACCAAATATTTTTTTTGTATAATCGTTATATTGTTCTTCATAATCCTCCCCCAATTCTTTATTATATAAATCGCCATCTTGAATTTTGTCTTTATTGCTTGTTTTATTTAAAATATATCTGAGCATTTCAGATATTTCGAAATTACCCTCTTGATGTTGTTTTACTTTTCTGAATAATTTTCCATATAATAATCTTAAATATTTTTCGTTTTCATAAATTCTACTAAGTTGATTTTCGTAGTCATTTTTTACATTAAATAAATACTTCTTTATTTTACTAAATTCTTTTTCTTGGTAATTTAATTTATATGTTATTTCTGGATATTTTATAGTAACATTTATTACTATTGGTATATTAAATCCTTTTGTTCTCAAGATATTTATTTTATCATATATTATTTCTAAATTAGCTATGATATTTTTAAAAAACAACAATTTATCACATTTTTCTTCGAAAATATCTTTCTCTTTTTTTTCTTTTGTTTCACTTTCTTGATTTATTTCATTTTTTTTGTCTATATTTTCTTTTTTTTTTTGAGGTTGAATATTTATTTTATTTTTTTAATTAATTCTTCAATATCTTTTATTTTTATAAATTTTCCATTATTTGTATAACCAAAATCTTCATTATCCAAATTAAATAATAAGCTTGCATCTTGAATAATATCATATACTTCTTTAAAAGGCTTTTCTTTTTCATTCTTATTATCTAATTCAATAATTGACCCATATTTTTTCGAAAAGCTATCAAATATTTTTATTTTTTTTTCTTCTAATGATTGTATATATTGTAATATTTTTACAGGTTCTAAATCTTTAAGAGCATTAAAAAGAGTTAAGCATTCAATCGTATCATCAATATCTTTAATAGATATACTTCGATTAGTCGGATCTAATTTATCTTTTAATTTTTCACTTAAATCTTTAAATTGTAGATTAATTTTACTTTTCAAGAAATTAATCGCTTCTTTTTTTTCATAAATTGAAGTAAATACTATATAATTAGGATGATCATAAATTTCGGTTCTTTTTAAATGATTTAATTTCATTTTAAGATTATATAAGTTCATTTTAGATAAATTGATTTCCCCAGGCAAAGTTAATTTTTTTTGAAAATTATCAAAAAAATATTTTATACTTTTTGCTATTATTTCATATTTTTTACTATTAATTATCATTTTTAAATCTTCAATGACTTGTCCATCTTTTATTTTAAAATAATCTATCATTTGGATTATAAATTCTCTTGATTTAGTTTCAGTTTTCCTACCCAATTCTTCTTTTATGTCGTTAAAAGTATTTACAAATTTTTTCTCACTAAATATTACTTCAATATTTTGTGAATTTTTATTAAATGATTCTTTTAACTCTCCTAATTTTTTTGTTGCATCTTCAAAACGTTCTGCTTGATCTTTTCCTTGAGCATTTTCAAATATTTTCTTAAAAAGTAAAAAATTTTTTACTTTTTTTATTTCATCGCACAAAGGCTTTTGTTTTTCTAAATATTCTATTGCCTTCTTGGTATCCTCTGTTTTAAATTTTAAAACTGGGCTATTTTCGATTTCGTCTAAAATATGTGTTATTTTTTTGATATTTTCATTATATTTATTTCTATGGAATATAATTAAAGAATCTTTTATAAACTTTAATGTTTCTACTTTTTCATTTATTTTTTTTATAATAGCCTTATATTCTGCATATTTTGTTGTTGGGTCATAATTTGCTATTATTAATGTTATTAATTCTAATTTATCTTTTGCATACTCGTCGTCTTCATCTTTTGTTTTGTCATTCTTATTTTTATTTTCATCTTTTTCTTTTTCTTCATTTTTAATCGCATCTTTTCGTGTTTCATTATTTTCTTGTTTTAAATTTAGAAATTGTTCTAAATCTCTTTTTATAATTGTTCCATTATCTAAATCACTTATTATTTTATCTAATGTTATTACTAAACTTTCAGCATATTCATTTCCATTCTGTGATTGTTCTAATATATTTAATGTTACTTCATTTTTCTTTTCCTTTTCTTCTTCTTTTCCTTCATCTTTTTTTTTCGATTCATTAATTAATTCTTCGTTTAAAAGACATAATGTTTGTATTTTGTGATTTTGAGAATTTGAAAAGAAGTCATCTTTTGTGAATTGGCATTCTTTAAGCAATTTCTCATATATAAAATTATTTTTATCATCATCTTTTAAATTTTGAATTAATTTAATAACATTCTCTCTTCCTTCTTTTGTATCTATTTTTTCCAAGTAAATTTCAAATATTCTATCTTTCTGTTTTTTATATTCTTTTTTGTTGTATACTGAAATTAATTCTATGTAAATTAAGGATTTGATTTTATCATCCAATGTGTTTATTTCTGCATCTAAGAATCTATTATCTTTATAAAACAAAAAAACTTTACTTACAAATTCAGCTATTATTTTTATTGGTTCTTCTAATTCCTTTTCTCCTTCTATTGATTTAATATCATTTTTTATTATCAATTTATATTTGTCTTCTAATATCCTAAAATAATCTTTTTGTTTTTCTTCTTTTATTTTGTTTTCATTGAACAATTTAATTATATTTCCAAATGTTTTAATATTTTCTATTTTACCAGTTATTTTGTTAATATAATCGGTGATATTTTCTTCAAACATTTCTTCAAAATTTAATTTGTGAAATGTATCAATAAATGTGGGTGTAATTCGGCTAAAGTTAACATTATCGAAAATATATACATCTCTGTTATTTTTATATTTATCCTTATCTCTTTTATCCCTTACACTAAAATATGGATTGAATTTTTCAATGGTACCAAGTATTTCTGCATTTGAGATATTTTTATTAGCTTCGAAAAAGTCTTTGATAAGCTTATTCAACATGAAAGCAAATTCATCTCTCTCTAAATATCGATTTATATCATTTTTAATAGCAGCAAGTCTATCTTCTTTATCTTTTTTTTTATTATGAGAGTTGTTTGATTCATCTTTATATATTATATTAACTAAGTTATTATATTCTTTATATACCACTCTTAACTTAAAGATATTGTTTATATTTTCCCAATCTGGAATATTATATTCTTTTATCAAATTTATCCAAAAAGTACTTTTCAAATATATCGCTAAAATTTTTTCTTTATGAGAAAAATCAATAATTTGTCTAATTAGTTTTATTATTTTATCGCATTCATTTTCTATCTTATCAACATTATCTAATCCTTTTGTATCATCTTCATCCGAAATGTTTCCTTCATTATCTGAATCTTCTTCAATTTTTTTTTTGTTTTCTTCATTGCCAACTTTTTTTGTGTTGTCAATTTTATGCTTCACAAGTTTTAAACTAGCAGTTATTTTTATCGGATCTGCCTTTAACTTATCATATATTTGGAAAATCTTTTTGATATTTGAATTTATAACAAACAAAAATGTTTCTATATCTTCAACATAATTTAAAATTAGTTTTAATTCTTTTAAATCCTTTTCTTTATTGAGGGCATACTTGACAAACCCGTTATAAAACTTTTGACTCTGTTTCAAAGGATATATAAAGTGCAAATAGTAATGGATTAATATCTCGTATAAGATATCTGAATTTCCCTCTGAGAATTCCTCTATCATTTTTGGAAAATTGTCTTTATTATAATAATGGAGATAGCAGAATAAAAGCCCATAAAAGTGGATTTTGTTATAATTATTTTCTTCCAAAATATTAAGAGAATTTGAATAAATATCTTCAAAAAATTTTACTTCTTTCTTTAAATCATTTTCTTTATCGTCATTTTCTTTTTCATTTATTTCATAAAAGATTTCGATTAATTTTTTACATAATTCCTTATTTTTATCGTAGATTTTCAGGAATAAAGTTATCAAAAAACTGAATTGTTTTTTTTTCTCATATAAGTCAATGCTATCTTCGTATAATTTTTTTTCTTTTTTTTCGATTTCTTTATTATATTGCAAAGCTTCTATAAATATATTTAGCTTCTCACTCAAAGGAACAATATTTTGTTTTATCGGCTCTTCGAGAATATTATCGAGGTATTTATTTCCAGTCTTTAATTCTGGCATATAAACAAAGCATTCATCTTTCAACGAAAATCTAATGTTATATGTGTGATCTCCTTCAACAAATTTTATTGCATATTTAGTGGGTTTATTTTTTTTTTTTTTCTCGAATTTGAAAACTATTTCTTCGAGATATGTTTCATTTTCTTTATTTATTCTCTTTTGGAAGACAATAATTGGTTCAATGTTATTTTTTGTTTCATAATTTAAGCCTTTGAAATCTATTTTTTTTTCACTAGGTTTTAATATAAGGATAAAGACATCTTTATTTTTATCATTAGATTCTTCATTATGGTTATCCATGATAGACAGGATTTCTTTTTCAGTTTTTTCGCTAATGGCCTCCTGTGTTGTCGTTATCATTAGATTTTATTTGAAAAATTTTTGTTTTGTGCTTTTATTAAAAATATAAAATAGTTATTTAACTTAAAAAAATGGCAAATCTATCTATTATAATTAAATGAAATTATAAAAATAAAAATTACTTTAAATTAATAAAAAAAAATAATTTTTTTAAACTTATTTAAATATTAGGCATTTATAATGGGGATTGGG
>JAJMZT010024887.1:0-16178 GCA_023807265.1 Metadinium minorum
GATCAAGCAAAAAGTAGTAAAATAATTTGAATCAAATCTATCTAATGCATATCTTGATATTATACTCGATTTCCCAATCCCCATTATTAAATATTATTTTATCTTTATTATATTTAAATTTTAAAATAGAAAAAATATATTTTTAATTTAAATAATAAATTTTTATATTATTAATTAATTCTAATTAAATATATGAAAATGCTCAATATACATTTAAATATAATTATAAATCATTTTGATCTCTTTCTTCTTCTGAATCCTCTTCGCTTTCTTCTTCTGAATTTTCTTCTTCATTAGTATCTTTTCTAGTTATACTTCTATCATCTTGGCCTTCATTAATATTTGTCTTATTTTCAAAGTTTTTAGTATCAGTGCTAATTATATTTTCTTCTTCTTTTTTTTGAGTTGTTTCATATTTATCATAATAATCATTTTTTTCTTTTTCTTTCTTTTTATATAATTTATCGTATAATATATTGTCTCCATCTAAAAATGTATATAAGCTTTTACTTTGACCAACCTTAATTTCCTTATTTGTTTTATCTTCTTCTATGAAAACTTCTTTAAATATTTCATCAATTTCATTCTCAAATCCATCTGTTTCCATAACTTTTTTACTCCATAAGTCTTCTCTAGTGATATAATATTTTAATTTTGCATCATTTTTAACTTCACTTTCTTGTTTTGAGCCAGATATATATCTTGATAATAATTTTCTTAATGCTGATGTTAAATTTTCTTTTGTTATTATTTTTTTTTCGTTTATATTTTTATCAAAATATGCTTTCAAGTAAGTTTTAAATTCTTCTTCTAAATCTAATTGGTAGTCCACTGGCACTTTTTTTTCAATATCTTTCCAGCATACTGCCTCGAAATAATCAAAAATACCCATTAATTTTTGAACTGAAAATGACTCGTTTACATAATATTCATATTGCGTTTTTAAAAAATCAACTAAAGTTGTATTTAATATTATATAATTCGGTTTTGATTCAATTACTTGGTATAATAAATAATTTTTTGGATAATTTTCTTTTATTATTTCATTCATTAAAATTTGTAAAGAAGAAAATACATCATTATAAAATCGAGTATTATTATTGTTTTCTAATAATTCAGATAAAGATTTTTTTTCGGAATCATCTAAATCTATTGGATTATATTTATTATTATAATCAAGTAATACTGAACTTTTATTTCCTCTAAAGCCTTCATATAAATAAGTAACAAATTTAATTTTGTCATTATTAAATTTTTTAAGTCCTGGCAATATTTTTTTTCCTAATTCTTCCTCTATAACATCATAATTAAATATTATATCAGTATAATTATTATAATTTATTTCATTATTTTTTTTATTAAAAATATTTCTCATTGAATTGGATGAAATTAACTCTTCTAAGAAATCAAAAATATTATCATCAATAATAATAATTTCATTTTTAGTTGCATCTTGAATGTTTATTGATTGTTCTAATTGGCCTATATAGCTATTTAATAGACCATCAATATTATTTTTTGAAATAATTTCATTAATAAAAGTATTTTGAGATCTAATTAAAAATTCAAAAGCAGCAGCTAAATACATACCTCCTTCTTTGTCACCATCATCTACAAGGAAATCACACAATTTATTATTTATATCTATTTCATAAGGTTTATCCCCTTTTTCTAAATCTTTTAACACTCTACATTTATATTGAACTGAATTTTTTTTTATTTCATTCCAACTTTTAATAAATGGATTTATATATTCTTCTATAAATTCATCATTATCGATTATTTTTCTTGGATTTATTTCATTATATGCTTCAATTATATAAGGTATTTCTCCTTTTAATGTTTTATTTTGGGCTTTTGCATCATCTCTGCTTATTTTATAAGAATAAATATTTAATAATAAATTAGTTAATTTATTTATTGATACTAAATTTTTCATATTAATTGCATTTTTAGTTACTTCGATGTCTTTGTTAACCAACATATTTATTAATGCATATTTTCTTTTATTTTCTTCTGAAGAATTAAATTTATTTATAAATGTTTCTTTATTTAAAATTTTTGAAACGTTATAATACTGTATATCTGGATAAGCTTCTTGAGAATAAATTGATGGAGGGTAATTTGATTGAATTATTTCTTTGATACTTTGTGGATTAAAATTGAGTAATTTACTATTTATATCTTTATATTCTTTGTTAGATAAATCAATTTGATTCTTATCATTTAAAATATCAATAATAAATTTATCAACAGATTTTTCAAATTGGTCTAATTTTTCTGATGTATCAACAGCTTTTAAATTATTAATTAAATCTAAAATATCATGAAATTTCATATTCAAAAATGTATTTATATTATAAAATCCTTTTTCCTTTAATGCTAAATCTAAAATTTCCCAATTTTTTTTAATTATTCCAAATAATGAATGTGGGAATAAATTATCAACTAAATATTTTCTCATTTCATCAAGTGATAAATGATTTAATATATATGCACCTAATAAATAAGAATATACAATTAAATTTAAAAACCTATAAGTAATATTATTTATTTCTCTAACAGGATTATTTTTATTAAATTCTTCAATAGTGAAATCTTCTAAAATTCCTTTTTCTTTATTTAATAAATGTTTATCAACATAATTTTTTTTGAAATCTTCAAGACTCATACCATTAAAACTATTTATATAATTCTGATTTCTTCCATTACAAAATTCCCTCATATGTTGTTGGTCATTAAAAATTCTTAAATCTCTTTTAGATAGAATATGATTTACTCCACCAATTGTATGTCCATGAGAACATTTAAATTCATGAACGGGGAAAGTACAAGGCCTAATTTCATAGGCAAATCCACAATCTTTACATATATAATACCCCATTGTTTCTTTAGATGGGAATTTTGTTAATAAATAATTATAGGATTTAATCCATTCATTCATGAAAGGGAAAGAACCTGGTATATAATTTTCTGAAATGAATTTACTGGTATTGTTTTTTAAAATATTATTATAAAAGTTTTCTGAAGTATTCATTTGAATATTAAATATTATTCTTAATATATATAATAATATTTCGAATTCATCCTGATTTAATGGTTCATCATTTATTTTTTTATTTTCTATTAAATTGTTTTTTAATAAATATTGATACAGTAATTTACCTTCTTCTCCCATCTTTAATTTATTTACTGTTGAATCATATAAAAAGTTCATTTTTTGAATTATTAAAGCTTTGTTATTTCCGTATAAATATGAAATCATTTTGTTTACTAAGCAACAAAAAAATGCATCGAAATTATTATTAATATCATCAGTATTAAAATCAACTTTTTGACTATTATCTAAAAGAAATAATTGTAATATTTGAATAAATTCTTTATAGTTTTTGATTTTATCATTTATAAAACTATTTTTAAATATATAATCTGCATTGTCTTTTTCTTCTTTTAATAAAGTATCTCTTAAATCTGTATAAATTGCCACATTTTTTACATCAAAATTAAAATTTTTAAATTGTTCGAAATTATCAAATTTTTTAAAATATACTCTAAATATATATATATTTCTCATATTTATTAAATATCTATTATTGTCATTTTTGTCTAATAATAATTTATTTATATCAGTATAATTGCATTTATCAAAATAATGATAATTGATTTCAACATAATAGTAAAAATATGTTTTAATATATGCAATTGCTAAGATTTTTAAAATATTGTTATAATTTCCTTTATTTTCATATAAATATTGCAAACTTTTTTTGAGGTAATTAAATGAGGTTTTTAATAAAAGCCTTTCACAACACTTTTCTGTATATTCATTATTGTAAATTTTTAATATATCATTGAAATAAGATTGACATTCTGTTTCGAAAAAAAATAATAATAATTCATTAAATTCAATTGATTTTATCGAATTAAAAAAGTTATATAGATCTCTATATTTATTTAATTTATTATTTTTTAAATTTAAGAAATTTTCAACAAGTTTTTCTTCATTATTTTTTTCTTTATTATCTTTATCAAATACTTCAGGTTTAAGATCTTTCATTGTATCTACAATGAACATATAACTTTTTTTGATTAATAAATTATTTCCAAATATATTTTGAATTAATTTTAATTTTACTCTTTCATCATTAATATTTTGATATTGTTGTCTAAATATGAAAAATAATAGATTTGCATATAAATCAGACTTTTCTTTAAATGAGTTATTAAAAATATCATTTAAATTTAATATTTCCCTATATAAACTGTCATAACTATCTTCATATAAATATTTTGATTGATTTAACAAATTAGTTACAAATTTTTGATAATTTTTTTCAAATTCTTCTTGATTAAATTTATAGCATTCATATATTTTTATTATAGATAACAAATTATATATTTCTTTACTATATAAGTTATATTTTTTATTTATTTTTTGTAAATTTGCTTCAATTGAAGTAAAAGTATAGAAAAATTCATAAAATTTAAAATTATCTTTTGTTAAAAGTTCTACACTATATAATAACACACCCCTTATTAAAGATTCAATTATATTAAAAAAGCATAAATTTACCTTTTTTGTATATCTTTTGCTTCTATCTGAACATTCATATTGAATAATTTTTTGATCTAATTCTTTAATCATATATTCTTCTATATTTTGACAATAATTTTTAATATCAATTATAACATCAATTATATTCATTATATCTTCTTTATATCCTTCAGTAAATAAAATTATTTTTATGAATTGGTCGATATCATTCTTTAGTTCGAAAGTAGATATGGATCTATCTTCTGCAAATTTTATCTTTATTATTAATAATAATATACTTAGCATATTTTCATTTATATTATAATCATTATTTTCTTTTTTTTCTATTATTTTAATTATATAATATTTTAAAAAGTCTTCTTTTATTAATTTTTTTAATTCTTCATTAATTTGATTATATATTTCTTTAAATAATTCATGATTATTTATTTCTACTGATATATTATTTTCAAATTTTTTATTCTCTTCTGTATATATTTTATTTATTTCTGTAATTTTTTCTTCGTCTTCATAAACATTTCTTAACAAATTTTCATTATCCGAAAATCTTTGGCATATTTCTTCGTCAACATATTTTATAATTTTATCTAAATATGTTTTGCTTTTTGGTATTTGTAATCCATTATATATTATTACTTGGTTTAAATTTACTCCAACTTTTGCAACAAAATTAAAATTAATTTTGTCAAAGAATGCATTTATCATATTAATAAAGTAATGATTCTGCAAAAATAGTTCTAAATTATCATATAAAACAATTTGATTAAATATATTTTCTTTTAAACCAGAAAGAATTATTTTTAATAAACATACTGATAAATAATTGCTTAATTTGCTATTAATTACCTCAAAGAAGTCTATATCATTAACTTCTAAAATATCAGATGTATATACTTCATTAATAAGGCTTCCCATATTTTTTCCTTGTTTTTCAATGTTTTTTTTTAATAATTCTTTTATTTTATCATTATCAATTATTTTTTTTGCAAGTACTTGTATATAATTATTTTTATTAATTTTTTTCGTTTCAAATAATACATTATATTTCATATAATTTAATATAGTATATATTTTATTATCAATTATATTTGATTCTTTTATATATTCATTTGTTAATTGTTCAATTTGTTGTGAGACCACTTTGAATAAATCAAAATCTTCTTTTCCTTGTAAATTATCTATAAATATTTGATAATATTCATCATTGATAAGAGGTATTAAATCTGGGATTACTGCTTTTTTAGTTTTAGTTTTAGTTTTTGTTTTCTCATTTTTGTTCTGACGTTTTTTATGGATAATAAACATTACGAGCTTATTTTGCAATTTTATATTTTCTTTTTGATAATTATTTATTAAGTAATTAACTGAGTTTATTTTATTTACATCATTTTCTCCAAATCTTAAAATTAGTATATTTTTATTAGAATTATTACTAATTTGTTTTAATGTATATAATAATTCATTTTCTGATTTAATTGAATCTAAATTTTCAATAACAGCACTTTGCTTACTGAATTTTCCGAATCTATTTTCTATTGCTTTATGCTCTTCGAATAAATTTTCATTTGATTTACTAAATGTATATATAATATTTCTTTTTGATTGAATATTTTTGAAAAATGAATCAAAATTATTATATGAAGACTTTTTATAAGTATCAAAAACAATTTCATTAAATTGATTATATTTATTATTTAAATTACAAGATTTTATTGATACAATTATATCTTGGCAAAATAAGGGTACTATTTTTTTAAAAACTTCTTTAATTATGAACGACTCATATTCATTTGTTCCTTTGTCATTTAATAGTCGAGGATTATCATTTTTAATTTTAAATATTAAACCTTCAATGTCATGTGGCTGGCAATTGAGCAATAATTTTTCCAAATCTAATTTTAGTTTTTTATTATTATTAAAAGTAGAAATTAATTTAATATAATCATTTATTTTTTGTCCTATATTTATGTCTTCTTCATCTAATAGCATTTTAAAGCTAACTATATGCTTTTCAAATCTATTTAAAAATGGTGGATCTAATTTCAAATTTTGAATTTGAATATTATTCACCAAAACAATAACATGAAATTTAGGATTTACTTCAGAAGATATTTTAGCATATTCAAAAGCAATTCTTGCAAATTGTTTATTTCCCATAATTGTGAAATTTTGATTAAATAAGTCATATAAAGATGGATATATCATATCTAAATCTTTTAATATTAATATATCATCGGTTTCCATAATGTATTTTATTTTATTCAATATTTCTTCACTATATCTCCCTGATTTAATATCTGATTTATATTTACTACCTACTAATTCTATATATTTTCTATTTGACTTAATTCTTAATAAATATTTTAATATTTCACTTGAGTCATTTCCATCTGAAATAAGCATTAAATATCTACTATTCTGGTCTTCAATATTATTTTTTATTATTTCTAAAATGTCAATTTTTTTATCAATTTTAACATTTTCATCAAATTTATATTTAAATTCATCTTTAAATATATCTTTAATTGCTTTAGTACTACCTTCAAGTCCTCCAAAGTTCCTTTCTAAACTTGAAATACCAATTTCAGTTAAGATATTTTTTTCATTACTATTATTAATTTCTTTTCTTTTTTTTATTAACTCTCTCATAGCATTTTTGATTAAATTATAAAAATCTCTATTACCATGGAAATCTTTATTTTCTTTAGCATTATTCTGATTATCAATTATATATTGATTATAAGTTCTGGCTAATGTGTTAAAAAAATAATTATATTTATGAGTTAAAATATCATCCATAGCTTCAGCGATAGAAATTGCTGTTTCTTCTAAATCTTGAATATCATAATCAGTTATAGTTAAACCTAAAGCTCTATTTATTTTAGCAGCATCTAATTTCCAATTTGATATTCCTAAAAATGGTACTGAATCTTTGGCATCTTTTTCTAAAAGAAAATGTATAACTTTTAAGGGATTATTACTTGATCTTTCTGCTAATCCCATCTCATCGAAAAATACTAAGGGAATAATTTCTTGATCTGTATTGGTTTGTTGAGAAGCTAAAGCTTTATCAAATACTTGTTTTATTCCTTCAGCTGTACTTGTTTCTGAACCTTGATAATAATATCTATATAATTTTCCTTTATCTTTAAATAATTTACTTTCAGAATATTCTCCTTTCATTGAATTATATAATATTTGGAAACTTAATGATTTCCCTGTTCCAGGCTTTCCTACAATAATTAGTGGAACTTTATTTATAATACATGTAAAGCATGTAAAAAGATTTTCTCTTAAAGATCTATTTAATGCAATTCCTTTACCTTTTTCTATTGTCATTTCTTTTGTTATTTTTTTTATTTCGTTTTCTGGAATATTCAAAAAACTGCTTTTTGGATACAAATAATTTAATTTTTCGGCTAATTCTTTTCTATAAGATTTATCATTTAGTCTTAAATAATAGCATAAATATAATGTCATATTTAAGCTGGAAAGCATTTTGTTGTAATCTGAATAATTAATACTTAAATTTGAGAAATATTTTATAAAATATTCAAAAAATACTCCAAATCTCCTAATTTCACGCATACTTACTGATGATTTATCATATTTTTCTCTTATAAATTTATGGCATATTACAATACTTTCAATTATTTTTTCAATTAAATCATCTAAATCATTTTTTGCTATATTTTTAATAATATCATTTTCCATAATATTTTCAATAATAGAAACAATTGTATTATGTATATATTTTCTTTCATCCTCAGGTCTTAGAGAACCGAAATCAAATACAAAGTTAAGCAAAGAGTGTGGTAAGGGATTGACAGAATATACTAAATTATTTAATTTACTTTTTTCTTTTGTATTATAATAAACTAATCCACTTTGCCTCATTTTCTTATTTAAAATACGATAAGGATTACAGGCTCCTAAAAATACAAAATTATCATTTATTTTTTTTCCTAAATAAGTATGTTTACACATTATTTCAGTAATTAAACCTAAAGAGTTACAAGTATTTATTTCATCGAAAAATACCCAAGTTAATTCTTTATCAGGGTTTGTATTATTATCTTCTTCAATAATTTCATCAATGAAAGCTACAATATCTTCATCAGTTGTTCCAGCATGTATTTCTTTTTTTTTCCAGTTTAATTTCCCTTTTCCATACAAAATTGCTAGCATTTCCAAAATTTTTGTTTTTCCCACACCTGTCTCACCCATTAATATTACTGGTATTTTTGCTTCAATGTTTAATAATATTCTGACAATTTTTATAAAATTATCACAAACAAAAATATAATTTCCTGCTTTTACACAAATTTCTTTTAATTTATCTTTACTGATAGTATCTAAAGAAAATAATGTCTTAATTTGGTCTAAAAAGTCATCATGTGATAGTTTTTTATAGTCAATTAAAGGATACAACTTTTTAGGATTAGGATTATTTGAATTCCATAAAGTTTGTAAACCTTTATATTCTTCATCATTTTTATCTGAATTAGATATAATACTGAATGACTGGCCATCTCTATTAAAAAATACTAAACTTGGTTTAATATCATCAAAACTGAAAATTTCTTGTTTTTGATTTTCTAGATCATTAATAGCTTTCTCTAAAGCTGTTGTTTGATCGTATTTTTCATTATCAAATTTATTATATATATCAATTGATTCAGTTTGTTTTTTTATTAATAATAAATCAAAAGGAGATCTTGTAAAAACTTTTGTTAAAGCTATAAAGTTTTTTACAACTGAAACTCTACAATTTTTAATAGTTTCATGAATACCATTACTAAATGCAAAATCATAACTTAAAAAAAGATTTTCAGTAAATTTTTTAAATTGTAAAGATAATATTTTTATAAAATTCATTTTTTGATAATAATTCTGATTTTCTACATTAAAATATTTATTAATAATTTTTTCATATTTTTCTTCATCATCACGGTCTATTGGCATTTCCAAATCAACATTTTTTTTACCTAATTTATTTTCATCATATAGCAATAAAACTTCTGCTACAAGAGATATGGGAGAATTAAAGAAGTGTGTTGCATTTGGTTCAATCCTTAAAGGCCTTAAAGAATCTATATATTCTTGTTTAAATAATGTTAGCATTCTGAATTTTTTTTTAAAATCAAAAAATCCTTGAGGTATTTCTATATAAATATTTATATCATATCCTAAATAAAAAATTTTTTCATTTGAATCTAAATATCTTAAAATTATTAATTTAAATAATATTTCATTCATTAATTCATCTTTTTCTGTATCTGATAAATCTAAATGTAAATATATATATTTGCAATTTTGTATTTCTAATTTTAAATTGTTTAAATTTCTTATAACATAATCCCTTGTGAATGTTCCTCCTAATGGTAAATAATAATAATCACCGTTATTTTCTTTTATTTTATATATAATTTCAGTTGTTTTACCATAACCTGAATATGCAGAAGAGTAGACAATTACCTCATCTAATTTTGGATTTTTGGTTTTCGGGGCATCCATGAAACTTTTACTTAAAAGATTTTTATCAGGTATTAATTTTTCTAAATCCCTTGATAGAGCTGAATCTTGCTTTTCATAAATAAATATTAAATAAGATTTAATATTTCTATTTTTTGATTTGTATAATTTTCTTAAAGTTCTTAAAACATTTTGGATTGAGGATAATTTTAAATATTCCAGATTGGTAATAACAAATAGTATAGGCATATTACAATAGATAGCTCTATATAAAAATGCTTTTATTTCTTCGACACTTGTTTTCTCATTACAATAAAGTAAAGTATTTACTATAGGTAAATTCCCTGTTAAATTAGCATATATATTAATAATATTAATAACCAAAATTGAAAAATCTCCTTCTATTTCTCTTTTTATTCTATATAATCCTGGCGACAAACTATCTTTTATTACTTTATTTATATTATATATATCATCTATTTTAACGCTGTTTTTTTTTAATAACAATTCTAAATAATTATTTATATTACTAATGCAATCCAAAGCTTTATTATATTTAAAATCTATGTCAAATTCAGATATTTGATTATTTGTCATATTATTGATTAATCCTACAATATTTCTATCAGGTTCAGTATATTCATCTTTTTTTTCTTGGGTTTTCATTATTTGTTCATGTAATTGAATAAACTGATATGCATAAAATAATCTTAAAAGTGGCTTTGTTTCATATCCTTTTTTAATTATTTTTTTAAATTTTTTTTCCTCAGATTTATACTCTTCCATTAATTTTTCTAAATTTTTTGAATTTTCATCTTTGGAAAAAGCTTGTGAATTTTCTATAATCAGAGAAAATTCAGTAATATAAGGATATCCTGATTTAATTAAACTATTTAGTGTATCATTTAATTGATTTATATTATCAATTAAAGTTACAAATTTATTAGTAATAATTTCTTTACTTTTCACATCTTTATTTTCTTCACTTAGAACGTTAGAGCCAGTACTAGACATGTATATTTTATATCTTAATTCATTTAACTCGGCAACATCTGCATCTTTACTTACATTTTTTTGATTTAAATACTTAATTCTAAAAGAAAACAAATTTGTTTTTTTATCCTTATAAAATTCTACAGATGAACTTTTTAAAATTCTATTAACTTTTTGCATTGTTACCTCTGGATTTGCATCATATAATTTATATAATTGGATTATTTCTCCATAACATTTTAAATATTCTTTAAATTTAATCAAAATATTCTTTTCTTCATTACAAGTTTTTTGAAATATGTCAATTATTTCTACATCAGTAGTAATTTTTTTATTTTCCATTAATCCATTCATAAAATTATAAATGGCTAACAAATTATCAATATCTGTAGTTGTTAATTGAGAACTTTCTTGTTCATCAATAAATTCATTTAAATTTCTTATTTCTAATTGAGATTCTTTTATTTTCTTTAAAAAGGTAATAGATTCTTCTCTTCCTAATAATAATTCATAAAATTCCATTAAAGAAGTATTTTCATTTTTTATATCATATCCATATTTTTTTAAAAAATCTAATGATTCATTGATTTCATCTGCAGTTACTGATTTATTAGTTATTTTATTATAAGTTTGTTGCATTGTCTGAAAATAATTAGTAGTTTGTATTTCTTTTATTTTACTAAAAGTTTCTATAAAATGAATTATACCTTGAATTAAAGCTGCAGTTCTATTTTTATATGAAAAATTAATTAAATCAGTCAATAAATTATTTTTAATATATGCTTCCTTATTTAAGCCTTCTAATTCTCGAGATATAAAGTTTAATTCTTCTTTAATATTATTATTTGGATTTTGAATTATTCTTAAAACAATATCTACATAACTAATTTCGAAAAACGGCTCTTTAGTATTTTTTTGATTAATAATTTTAGTAAAAGTATCTTTTAAAGCATCTATTGTTGAAGTAAATATTTGATCTTCGGTTTTTTCTAAATGTTCATTTTCATATTTTTCTCTATAAATAGGCATGAAAAAAATTGAAAATTTATATTTTAAATTATTACTTTCATTGACACATTTATCATAATCAAACTCTTCATCAATTACAAATTGTTTTATATTTAAATCAATAACTTCTTTCATATTTTTTTGTTTTACTTTTTTTATATTATCTCTTATTATTTCAACTAATTTCCTTTTTGAATCATTATAAAAAGTCATATAAAATTCTAATATTTTATCATATACATTAAACTTGTCTTTACATTTTTTTAAAAATTCTTTTATTATATTTAATATATTTTGTGATTCTTTATCATTAAATTCAGTAATTACTAATATTTTTTTTTTTAAATTGTTTTGATTTTCCATCAAATCTTCTATTATTTCAAAAGATACTTGTCCAGTTTTTAAATCATTATATATTTTATTTTTTAATTTAACTGTCTCAACAAGGTATTTTCCAGTATTTTTATGTGAATATTTTTTAATTAATTCAGGAAATTTTTCAAAAAATAACTTAAATAAAATAAATTTTTTACTTTCTGATTTTTGATAAAAATCTTCCTCTGCCATGATAAAATTATCCATTTTATTTAATAATTCAATACGAAATGAATCATCTGGAGCAACTTGTAATAGTAATATTAAAGAATCTATAGTCGTATTTCCTGCTTTGTGTTGTTCTATAAAATAATTTATTATATATTGTTCTATTTTTGGTAAAATATTCTTAATTGATTTACTTTGAAGTAAAAAGAAGAAATAATTAGAAGTAAAATTATAAGTTAAACTATTTTGAACTAATTTAATGCATTCAATTACATCTAAATTATTATTATTATTTATTATAAGAATATTTTGTAATAACTCGAATAATTGTTTATCATTTGTATTTATAGAACCATCTTCATTAAAACATGTATTTATTATTTCACTAACTTTATTATTAATTAGAAGTATAAAATCTTTATCTATCTCTGAAAAAGGGAATAAATTTAATAAATTAGTGAAATCTCTTATGTTAATCATTTGATTAATAAATACATTATAAAACTCACCTAATATATTTTTATTTGAATTTTTGAATAATTCCCATATTTTTCTTTTTTTTAAATATTCAATATTAATATCATTATCATTTGTAATAGGAGTATTAATAAATATTGTAGGATCTCTATTTTCATGATTTTTATAATTATTATCATAATAATATATATCTTGGCTAAATATAAATTTTAGAATCTCTTCAATATTCATCATGTCATTTTTGATTAGATTAATACCTTTTTGATGTATTATATTATAATAATTTGGAATAGTTTCCTTCTCGAAATATTTTTGTAAAAGTTCTAAAAATTTTTTTAACTTGCATAATTCATCTAAAGAATCATTGGCACCTAAATTAACTAATTGATTAAATAATTGATCATAATTTATAATAGGACATTTTTTATTTTTGGTTTTTTTTAATATAAGCAATAAAACATCATATATTTTATCAAGGTTATCTTCTTTAGAAGGATAGGGAAGATTTAGAACATAATTTATTTCGTTTGTTTTTTTTGGGTTTGCATTTTTTTCTAAAATATCATATATTAAATTACAATTTTCTTTAATAAATTCAAGATAATGAATTAATCCTTTTGAATATTTATTAATAAAATTAATTTCATCTTTTGATTTTGATATTTCTAAAAAGTTCTTTTTTAATGCATTCATTTGTTTATTATTTTCTATATTTACTAAATCATCAATTTTTATTTCATCATGATATAATAATTTAAAAATATTTCTCATAAAAATTTTAGCATTCTTGCATTCTACCAAGTCTTTTAAATATAATTTATACTCATTTAAAATAGAATACAAATTAACGAATATAGATGATATTTTAATTTTCACTTTTTCTAAATCATTATTATTAAATAATAATAATAAATTATCTATATCATCTCCTGCTATTATATATTCTTTGTCTATAGTATGTTTATATTCATTTGATTCGACTAATAATTCAATTAAAGGAAAATTTTTAATTTTAATATTATTTGTGATGCATAATTTAAATAATTTGAATAAATTATTTGAAGATAAATATACATTTATTGTAGATAAAGATATAAAGTAGACAAAACTTTTAATTAAATCAATGTTATATTTTTTATTTGAATTGTTTTTTTCATCATTTAAATAACTAAAGTATTGTGTAAATAAATAATCAATATTCTCTTCTACCACTAAATTGTGACCATTTTCAAATGTTAAATTATTTATATAAAAATAATTGTCTATTTCTTCTTTAATCTCTATTATACTTACAAATTCGTTATTATTTTTCTCATCTTCTTTTTTTTCCTCAGGATTCACCTTATTTTCTTCCCCCTCCCCTGCTTTTTCATCTATCTTTTTTTTATTTTCTTCTTCATCTTCTTTTTTTTCTCCAATATTCTCTTTATTTTCTTCTTCAAACTCTTCTTCAATTTTTTCTTTTTTATTAATTAATAAATTTACATTTAATTGTTTAACTTTTTTTTCTAATGGAACTTGCACCAAAATAAGATGTTTTTTATCTTGGTTTAAAGGGGACAAAACTTCATTAAATAATATATTATAAGGATGGTCAATATTTTCTTCCTTTTCATTATCTTTTTCATAAGTTGATAAATTTGAATTTTTATAATACTCTTCTTTTATAGATAATAAAAAAAATATGTTATATTTAGAATCTTGATTTAATGTTTGGATATCACATGTATCAATTTGCCTATAAATTATTTGAGGTGGTTTTTTTTTTTCTTCTTTTGCAAATTCATTTTTATCCTCTTTTTCTTCTTTTTCTTTTTTTTCTTCTTTTTCTTCTTTTTCTTCTTTTTCTTTTTTTTCGACCTTTTCTTCTTTTTCTTCTTTTTCTTTTTTTTCGACCTTTTCTTCTTTTTCTTCTTTTTCTTTTTTCCCATCTTTTTCGACTTTTTCTTCTGTTTTTTTATTATTTTTTTTTTCTTTTTTAAAAATATTAGGAATAAATTTACCAAAAAAAGATTTTTTTTCTTCTTCTGGCTCTTCCCTTTTTATTTTTTTATTGTCTTTTTTATTATTCTTTGTATCTTCTTTTTTATTATCTTTTTTATCTTCTTTTTTATCAATTTTTTCTTCCTCTTTTTTATCCTTTTTTTTATCATCTTTTTGTTCTTTTTTTTGTTCTTCTTTTTTATCTATTATATTTGCCTCTTTTTTATCTTCTTTTTTATCATCTGGACTAATTTCTTCTTTATCTGTTCTTTTTTCTTCTTTTCTTACTTTATTTATATCTTCATTTTTATCTTCTACTTTTTCTTTATTGACTTCATCTTCTTTCTTTTTTTCATCAATTTTTACTTCCTTTTCTTCATTTTTATTATCTGGGTTAATTAACAGCTTTTCATTTTCATTTTTTTCTTTGGAATCATCCTTATCTTTTAATTTATTTTTATCTTCTTCATTTAAATCCTTATCTTGTTCTAAAATATCTTTATTTTCATCCTCTTTAATTTTTATATCTTGTTTTTTTGATTGAACTAATTTAAAATTTTTTATATATTTTTCCAATTTTTTCCTTTGCCCCAAATTTAACCCCATTTTAGCAATATCTTCTTTATTCATTTCTAGTAATTGTTTTCCATCTATAGCTAAATCACCTTTATATCCAAGTCTGTTGTCAAAAAAATTCCTAACCATTTCTGGAGTAGATGTACTATCTATTGTCTCATCATCTATTTTTATTTCTGGAAAATTTTTTTTATTATCGGAAAGATATTTTTTAATTTTTTTGATTGGGCCAATTTTAAATCCTAATTTTTTTAATTCATCCTCCTGTATATCAAATAATATATCTCCTGATATATCTTCTTTTATTAAATTATCTTGCAGATCTTTAGGAGTTTTAAATCTTGTAGAAAAAAAAGATGAAATTTCTTCCTTGGTCGATAAACTTGTGATTTTTTCTATATTAGAAGTTTTTTCTGCATCCATTGATTGTTAACTAATATTAATATTGATATAAATTATAAAATTTAAATATTTTTTTAACTATTTATTAAATTTATAATCTATTTCAAGATTATTGGGGATTGGGGATTGGGGATTGGGGATTGGGGATTGGGGATTGGGGATTGGG
>JAJMZT010024888.1:0-16064 GCA_023807265.1 Metadinium minorum
AAGTCCTAGTCCATTTGAAAATAATTTTCAAATTGAAATAGAAGAAAATTGCAAAAAATATTTAAGCTTCTCTACTTTATCAAAATTATGCAGAACAATTATTATTTTTTTAAATAAATTTTCCAATTTTAATATAAATATATCAAATATTGTTAATTTTTGTTTTGAATTATTATTTGAAAATGAATTATCTGATAAAAACAAAGAAATACATGAATTATTACTAGATGAACTTATAATATCAAATAAAAAAGTTTATTATCAAAAATTAAAAAATGAAGAAAAGTATTTTTTTGAAAACTCAAATAGTCTTAAAAAATTAATGGTATTGTTATATTCATCATCTATAATAAATCAGCATCTATGTATAGTAGGCCCCCCAGGTATTGGTAAAACTCTTAGTTCAAGAGCATTTTCATTAATAAGAGAAATAATTACCAATAGAATATATAATTCTCCTTTTTATATGCATACCTTTAATGAATATACCAGAGCAAGTGATTATTTTGGAGTATCATCATTAAAAGATGAAAAATTAATTTTTAAAGAAGGATCCTTAACTAAATCTTTAATTCAAGGGAATGTATTTATTGCTGATGAATTTAATATTTCTTCAGAAAATAGTATGAAATCTATTTCTCCAGCTCTGGAACTGAATTTTGCAAAAAAAATAATAATTCCAGGTATTGAAGGAAAAATTAAAATTGATCCTGACTTCTTTTTGATAATATGTCAAAATACTAAGGATACATTTGGAAGGAAAGAACTTCCAGAAAATATAAAAAAGAAATTAAAAATAATATATTATCCGGAAAGAATCAAAGATGAAATTGAAAATATATGTGTTAGTATATATAATGATATTCATTTTGAAAAAATAATGAATGAAAATCAAGCTAAATTATGTGGAGATATTATGATGAAAATAAATGAAAATCCCTCTTTGATTCCTTGGTCATTAAGAGATATATCAAAATTATTTGAAAGAATGTTAACTCAAGAAAAACATATAGATAGATATATTAATATAGGATTAAAAGAAAATATATTATTTTATATTACTAGCTCAATAAATGAGTCATTAATTAAAGAGCAATTGCCTATAATAATCGAAATAATAAAAGAAATTTTCAATTTAAATGATGAAAATACTAAGGAGCTTTATGAATTATATAAAGCATTTCCTTCAATCATTCAGAAAGAAGATGAAAAAATATATATAAAAAAGAATTATTGTGAAATATATCTAGGAGAAATAGAAAAAAGCTTAGTTAGAAAAATGGTTAATTTACCTTCTTTGTTAGAAGGATTATTTAAAGTTCTAATATCTAGTCCTGACGAACCTATTTTAATTTCAGGCCCTTCGTCTTTTAAAACTTTTTTATCTGAAATTTTATTAAATAATTCAAAATTTGAAATAATTTCATTAAATTCTGAATCAACTTTAGCTCAACTCATCGGAAGTACTATTTTATTACCTAAAGAGGAATCAAAAGCATATTATTTAAAACAGATTTATGAATTATTACAAGTTAATAATATTGATAATTTATTACTTGATGTTGATAATTTTGAAGCAAATAAAGAAAAAATAAAAAAAATAATTGATAAATATACTGAAGAAAGAAAAAATAAATCTGAATTTGAATTTGATTATGCCCTTGAAGAATTTAAAAAAAAATTATTTAAATCAGAAAAAAGAAAGCAAAATTTGTTTGATATGATTCTTGAATTTAAACTTGGAATTTTTATATCTTCAAGAATAAAAGGATATAATTTGATTTTAAAAAATATTCCAAACGTTAAAACAGAATATTTAGAAAGACTAAATGAAGTATTAACAGGTAATAAAAAAATAACATTAAATGAAGATATACAGAATTCTTTTACACCTGAAAATAATAAAGAAATAAATTTTAAAAATAATTTCAGAGTAGTTTGTACTTGTAGTGAAGGAGAAGAATCCAAATTATCTGAAGCTTTTAAATCAAGATTTACTATAGTATATGTGGGTAAATATTCATTAGAAGAAGAAAAACAAGTATTAAATAGTATATCAGTTAATATTGAAAATAGTAAATTAATTAACAGCATAATAGAATTATATCAGACTAAATTTAAAGATAATCAAAATATTAATTTATCACAAAAAATCAATGTTGTTAAAATTGCAAATAAATTAAATAGTATGAAAATAAATTCAAATCAATTAAATATTTCATTAGCTTTATATTATATTTTAAAAGGAAATATTGAAAAAAGAAGTAATAATATCAAAAACTTTGATTCTATATTTTCCTTTAATAATAATAATATTCAATTAGATATTCCTATAATTGAAAAAATAGGAGATAAATTAATCTCAAAATTTAATAATTTATCAATTAACTGCATTTCTAGCAAAAACCAAATAATAGATAATAATAATAAATCTATAGTTTTCACAGAAAAATTCAATGATTTATTAGATATAATTCATTTTGCACTTTTCATCCAAATTCCTTTAATATTAGAAGGTAATTTTGGACAAGGAAAATTAACTGCGATAAAATATATTTCGGATTTATTAGATTTAGATATATTAAGAATATCAATTACTAAATCAACAAAAGTTGAGGATTTATTATGCAAAACTATTCTTAAAAAAAATGATGATGGACAACCAATATTAGTAATATCTAAAACACCCTTATGCAAAGCAATAGAAAATAAAGAATTATTTTCAAAACAAATTGTTATAATTGAAGGAATTAATAATGCATCACCAGCAATTTTAGAATTATTAAATTCAATTTTTGGCCCCAAAGATACCAACATTTTATTACCTAATGGATCAACTATCACAAAAGGTAATGTTAATTTAATTGGTATTTTTAATCCATCAAATGAAAATATAAGAGAAAAAATGCCTATTTCATTAATAAATAATAGTTTATATTATATTGTCGAAAGCCCATCAGAAGAAGATATAAAAAAAATAATTGATGTCTTATTCAATAATGAAAATTGGGCATCTGAAGAAGAAAAAAAATTATTTACTAATAATTATATAAAAGCAAAAAAAATTTCTGAAAATGAAATAAATGAATTACCTATAACATTAAATGAAGTTAAAAAATATATTCAATTTAGAAAAAAAATACCATCTTTAGATAAGGGAATTTTCATGGAATTTATTTTTCAACATCATTTCACTCAATTAAGTTCAATTAAAAAAATACAAAAAAATCTTAATTTTATTGATTATATGTTTAATCCTAATATTGAATATAGCGCTAATAATAGAGAATTAATTTATAGAGTGTCTAGAAAAGGAAAAGGAAGCAAAATAAAGATTTCAATCAATAATCCAAAAAAGATAAGTCCAGAACAAAATATTAAATTATTTAATTCATTAACTCAAAGTGAACAATTTTGTTTTTTATTTTTATTATGTTGCTTAAAAGCTCAAAAAGTACCTATCATCCAAGGTATAACTGCATCAGGGAAATCTTATACAATAAATATTTTATCTAGAATAATGGGAGAAGAATTATATATTTATCAAATGAATGAAAGTACAGGTATGTCAATATTTACAGGGCAATCTATTATTAAAGAAGATTTTTCAAAAGAAGAATTAATTGAGCTGGAAAAAATAATTGAATTAATTAAATATACTAAAAAAGATATAAATCAAATAGATGGAGAAGATATTCAAAATATAATTGAAATAATAAATAAAAATTTAGAAAATGAAAATATTGAAGAAGAAAAAAAACTTAAATATGAAGAAGCGAAAATTTATATATTAAAAATAACTTCTCCAATAAATAGATTTGAACACCATGATTCAGCTTTAATTAAGGCTATTAAAAAAGGAAAATGGGTAGCATTAGATGGTATTGAACACTCCCCGTCCCTTATTTCAGAAAAACTAAGTTCCTTTTGTGGTGATGAACCAACTTTAAATGTATATGAATCAGGATTTGATGAATTAAATTTTGATACTTCAAATATTAACCCTAATTGTAGATTATTTTTTATTTATGACCCTTCTTCTTTAAATTCCCAAAGAATTGATCATTCTTTATTTCATAAATGTTTAAAATTTACCTTAAATTCTATTGATGAGAAACCTAACGATGCCGCTCTATTTTTATTTAATGGATTATCAAAAAATGAAGAAATTGATGATGAAAAATTAAAATGTGAATTAAGTACAAAAATAACTTCATATCATATTATTCAATCAAAAAATTCAAGACAAAATACTGAATTAATAGCTGGAAATATTCCCTTTACTCCAAGAAGTTTATATTTCATTTCAAATGATTATTTCAAAACATATAGAAATAAGGAAATGTCAATAGAATCATGGCTTTATAGTATATTTGATAATTATTATTGGAAAAGTTTTATAGGATATTCTTCTGAAAATAATAAAAAATATGTAGATGAGGCATTCAAAATCATTAAAAATGAATCAGAAAATAAATATTTAATTAATAAAAATATTAAAAATGAAGAAGAATTTAAAGAAATTATTGATGATTTAATTGGAATACAAAATTATGCAGATAAAAATATTGTATATAATGAATTTAATTTTAAAAATTTTGTAGAAAAATGTTATAAAATGGTTCCTCTAAATAAAGAAAAAATACAATGGTTATTAAATAATATTATTGATACTTTAAAATTATTAGATAATAATAAAACTATTAATGATGAATTAAAATCAAAATTTTACCAAATTGTTTCCATTAAAAAAATATTTGAAGATATTATTCTTAAATTTAAAAATATAAATGGATTTGTCAATGAAATAAAATTATCTTCTGAACAACTATTAAAAATTCCAGAAATAAGTCAAATTCTATTAAAATTGAAATTATTAAATTCTTTATTAAGCCAAAAAAATAGTAATTTATACGAGCAAAATATTAATTATTTATTATTTAATCCATTATGCAATAATTTATGCCAGAAATTAGATGAATTTTTAGAAGAGAAACAAAAAGAATATTTTGACCAACTTATTACATTTATATTTAAGAATACTGATTCTTTTAAATTTTTGGAAATATTATATCCATTTGATAATAAAGAAATTAATAATATTAAAGAGTTAGAATTTTCTTCTTACTATGTTTATTTATGGATTAATTTATATAAAAATAAAAATAATTTCAGTGTCAGACTTAATGATAAGGAATATAATATTCAATTTAAAGAAGATCAAACAAAAAAAATATATTGTTACTTTATTTTAAATGAAAAAAATTCAACAATTTTATCTAAAGGAAGTTTTGTGGGAATGATTAATGAGATAAAGAAAAAATATAAAAAAGAATTTGTGAAAGAAATATCAAAAGAAGGAACAAAATCTATTCTTTCTATAATAATAAATAATTATAATATATTATATAATGAAAATCCAATATTGGGATATGAAAATAATTTTTATAATTGTAAAAGATTTGAATCTTTAAATTTTTATTACAATAGATTATCTTCATTATTATCAAGAATATGGCCAATTATTTATAATTTTGAAAATAATCAATATTTTATCAAATATTTAAATAATGCATTTATTTATTTAGAAAAAGATGCATTGATTAATTTAAAAAAAGCTTATAATAATATTTCAACTGAAAAATCAGTAGAAAAAATCATCAAAAACATGAATGAAGTTATATTTTTTTGTAATAATTCAAGTATAATTTGGAAATATAGATATAATATTAATGAAGATATTATAAATATTTCAGAATATCAAAATGATATAAATCAATGTGAAAAGGAAATTGAGAAATTACAAAAGTTAAAAAATATGTGGGATGTAGAACAAATAAATAATTATATATCCATATTAAATAATATTCGTTTAAAACTTATTTCTAAAAAAAATAAAGATAAAGAAAATCAGAAAATACAACATTTAAGAAATAAAAGTCTTGATTTATTGAATAAATTAAAACTAAATATAGGATTAGTAGAGAGTGATTTATTGGCTAATAATAAAACAAATGAAAATAAAAGAAGGAAAAAAAAGAAAAAGAAAAAGAAAAATCAAAATCTAAATACAAATACAAATAATAATGATGCTAATTCTTATGATAAAGATTTTGAGAATAATAATGAAAATCTTAAAAAGCAAATGAATTATATAACTGAAGAAATTATAAAATTTATGAAATTAGAAAAGCCAACAGATGAAATTTATGCAATTTTAGAAAAATATGTAGATGATTTTATAGAGATGGTAAATGAAAGAAAAGTAATAAATGAAAATTCAATGAAATTACCCTTTTCAAAATATTCTCTAAAAACAAATAAAAACAATGACAAGCAAATAAAGATTGAGGAAATTGTTTTATGGTATTCTCATGCAAAGTATATAATTAATAATATTATTAATGGAAATGTGTCAAATAAAATGTTTTTAGAATATTCATTCCAATTAAATGATGATATTGAATTAGATTCAATTATTAATTTTATTAATGAAAAAAGATGGGAAATAAATTATAATAACAATATTTATTTCACAATTGATGATGAAAATGTAATAAATAATATGCTAAGAAGTATATTTTTATATAAAATGTGCAAAGAATCATTAGATGTTGAAATTTTAAGTCAATATATAAATGATCTAAATAAACAAATAAATCCAAATGATGTTAGTGAATCAAATTATATATTTGGAAATATAATTGCCAATAAATACCCTTTTAATTTAAAAATTGTATTTCCTAATTTTGAAGTTAAAGATGTTATATATCTATTTTTTAAATATAACAAGAATAATTTCTCAAAGAATCATATTATTAATAATATTAAAATAGATAATAATATAATTAATAAGATTGCATTTGACTTTATCAATGAAATAAATAAAAGTGAATCTTCATTTTCTGAATTAGCTGAAAAAATTATTAAATGTCTCTTCCAAAATTGTAGAATTCAATTTATGGATGAAAAAGAGGAGAAAAAGCAATTTAGGGATATTTTACAAAATTTATTTGAGCAAAATAAAAATAAAAATAATAATGAAAATAAAGCATTTATTCAAAAAATGAAAAAATATTTTTGCTTTTTAGAAAAAATAGAAGAGTTTATAATTAAAAAGAAAAAAGCTTTTAAACCATTATTAACAGATTTATTTTTCCTTAAAAAGGAAAATGAATATCAACTTAATAATGTGTCATCAATTCTAGAAAAATCAAAAGATATTAAAAATCCAAACAATTTATTTATTAGTCCAAGTTTGATATATTATATGAATGAGTATAAAGATGAATTAGATAATTTATTTTTTAGGATAAATAAAAGTGAAGATTCAATATTAAGAGATTTAGAAAATTCTGATTTAGTTAATTATATTCCATTTTGGCTATATGTTTTGAGAAAAATTACATCTTTACATTGTATAGAAATAAATGAAGAAGAAAGCAATCCTATGAAAAAATATATAAGAAAAGAAACTAAAAAAAATATTATTAATATGCTTTGTGAAAAACAATCAATATCACCTGATTGGATTAATTTAATATCAATAAATGTTTGTGAAGAAATTCTTAAACCGACTACAAGAGATATTATAAGAATGTTTGGAGAACTCTCTAAAAAGACAACTAAACTAATTAAAGAGAATAATGAAATAAAAGAAATGGTATTTAATCTTTTAACAAAATTTTTTGACGAAATTTTGGCACTTTGCTTACATAATAAATTAGAAGATACAATAAATAATACTCCTTTTGATTCAAATAATCTAATAATTGAATTTATTAAAAATCCATCTAAATATATCATAAATTCAATTCACAAACAAGTAAGTGATAAAATAAAAAAAGATTTAATTGACAATAGTTTTACTAAGAATATTGTTCATTATCTTCAAGAAAAAAATGAAATAATTAAGCAAATGGAAGATATTATTGAAACTATCAATAATGATTTAATAGATAAATATCAAAAAATATATTGTGAAGAAAAAGTTCAAGAATTTGAAAAAAAAACAGAAAATATTATTAAACTTATTAATAGATATAATAATATTTATACTGGATTAAAAAATAAAAACAAAACTTCAAATATTTGTAATATTCAAATAACATCAAAAGAATATGATGAAATTAATGAAATTAATACAACTTTAAAAACTAATAAATTAAGTATTATGGATGAGAATAATATATTAGTATTTTATGCAATTCCTTTGAACTATAATAAATTAAAAAATGATGATTTAGAATTATTTTTTGATAAAAAAATAATAATGTTTCATCAAGAAAAAGAGGAGGATATTAAAGAAATATATATGATAGTTAATGAAATAACTGAAGATTTTAAAAATAAATTTGAAATAAAAAAAAATATATTTAGTGATTCAGAAGAAGCACCAAATCCAGAATATTTAAATATATTTGGCAACCAAAATATCATTGTTGATATTGATTTAAAAGAAATATTGGATTTTGAGAATTGTGAAAAAAAATATATAAAAAGATTAAAATGTTCTAGGAATCAAATTAGAACTTCTTTAATTAATGAATATTATATAAATAAAAATAATAATCAAAAAGGAAAAAATAAAAAAGCAAAAAATGGAAATAAAGTTCAAATCGATTCTCCAGAAATTTTATTCGGAGGTTTAAAATGGGAAAATCTAAAAGAATATATATCTGAGGTTGACCATCAATTAAAAGAATTAAAAAATTTATATGATAAACTTTATGAGAAAGAAAAAGATAGAAATAAAGAAAATATTAATCACCAAATAGTTATAATATTAAGAGAAAAATTTGAAAATCTATATAATTCTTTGATAAAAATAAAACCTCATCTTCAAATTGATAAGGATTATGGAGAACAAATTAATAATTTCCTAAAAAAATATATAATTTTATTTAATTTGTTAGAAGAAGAAACAAAAAAATTAAAAATAAAATCTGAAAATATTTTTAAACAATCTGAACAAGTTTCAAAACTAGATGATAAAAATATATTTAAAGAAAAATTTTATTTTCCTCAATTACCTGAAAAAATAGAAAATATAGACAATAAAGATCAATTAGATGTAGATTTTTCAAAAATAGATTATAATTCCGAGGATTTATGTATTCCAATAATTAGTTTAAATAATGATTCTCAAAAATTAATTTGTAACTATAAAATATTAAATATATATTTAGGCGAATTATGTCCATTTTATTATGAGGGACCTATCATTATAAAAATTATATCTTTTGTTAATGAAAATATTAAGAATTCAATCTCAGAATATAAAATATATAAAATCACAAAGGATCAAAATGAAAAAAATCAAGAAGAAGTAATAACAAATGATGAAGTATTATTAAAAGTTAAAGAAGAAACATTTCCAAATGAAAATATAGAAATATATATAAAAATCCCTAAAGTTCTTGAAGATGAAATTAAAATCGAAGGGGTATTAAAAATGGAGGCTTTAAATATAAAATCACTGAATTTAAAATTAAATATTTCTTTAAAAATAAAACCTCTTAAAATCATATTAGAGTCAAATAAATATTCTTTAATTTATGACTCTGGACTTCAAGGAAATATTGGATACTTTGATCAATATTATAAATTAAATTGCGACGAATTAGAAAGTGGAGAAATAATTGAATTTTCTATTAAAAATTATATAAAAAATAGTTTTATTAATTTCAGTTCAGCAGTTAATTCATTAGATTTTAATACATGCGAAAAACCAATTATAGAATTTGATTGTCCTTCGGGTAATTTAAGAATAATTGTGCCTAAATATGAAAGATATTATGATGATAAAATACCTAGATTAAATTGTGAAATAGAGATATATTTCGATGAAGAATTTAGAATTTTTATTTTAATTGATTCTTTAATCAATATAAATTTAAATATTTTAAAAATGTATGATTATTTTATTAAAGATTATGTTGAAAATGAATCAAAAATATATTTGAATAATTCTTCTATATATTTTTTTAAAGATGCAAAAAAACCTATAGAATTAAATTTTTTATTATATTCAACAATATCAGAAAAACAAAAATTAGAAATGACTTTAGAGAACTCAAGAAATATTTATATTAAATTAGAAAAGAATGATATTGAAGTAATTAAGCCATTAATCAAATTTAAAGCTTATTTATCATTCAAAAATGAATTCTATATACAAAAAAATAAAGATAATAAAGTAACTTTATATTTTAAAATAAAAACAAAGAAAATTAAATTCTGTTTATATTTTGTCTATTATCAATATAATAATCATCATTTAAATTTAAATGAGATTAAAGGGCCAAAAAATGAAGAAAAAATAAAATTTAATTATGAAGTTAACGCTTTTAGAATATATCCTTCTATATATTATAATTATGAAGAGAGATCTTTAACTATTCCATTTGGTTTAGAAATATCAATTATATATTTTGGTCCCAATGGATTATTTACAAAAAGAATTAAACAAGAAGCAAAAAAAATATATCTCTATAGAAACTGTTTTCCTATTTTAGGTTATTGTGAAGATGAATGGTTTCCTTTAGTTTATTTAGATAAAAAAGAACCCTATATTTTTAATTATTTAAATTTAATGACATTAGATAATGTCAGTGAGGGAATCCACAAAAAAGGATTTAATAGTTTCATAGAAGATGCTCAAAAAGATTTTGCTATAAACTTAGATCATTTAGTTTATGATTATAGTTATTTAATTAATCAAAAGAATGAAGATAAAAAATCAGATATATATAATGAAATTTTAGATAGAATTAATAATTCAATTATAGACTTTAAAATTTGGAAAATTGTAAATACTCAAAACAATTATTATGAGAATTATTTATCTTTTGTTCAACAATGCTTTATATATTATAATTATAATTATAATTATAATTATAAATATTTGACTAATATAATAAAAAATATATTCCCAAAACAAATTGTTAATCAACTGAAAGATTACTTTGATTCATTTGAATCTGAATATTTTAGTAATTATTATTATAACATTATTAATTTCTTTGTTAAATTAAGGGAAATTTTTTGTGAACAATATTATAGTAATGGTTATAAATATGGGATGGATTTTAAAATATTAAAAGATAAACAAAAAAAATTATTGTTTGAATTATATGAGAAAAAAGATGAAGAAAATTATGAAACCATTCCACAGAGCATTGAAAATTATGAAAATATTTTAAAGAAAACAAAAAACCACAAAGACGAAGAAGAAAAAGAAGAGATTAAAACTATTTACAAAAATTATAAGAGCTATAAATTTTTATTGTGTGGTCAAGAATCAACAATATTAGAAAATAATTATATTAATTCTGAAGAAAAAAGAGAAAAAGAAAAAATGCAACAAATTTTGATAGATAACAAAATGAAGATAAAATTACCACAAATATTTCATAAATCCACTAATCATTTTACATTATTAGATTTTAAAAAGGTATATGATAAATATATAATGGGAACAAGAATTTTCCCTTCTTACCTAAGAGAAGCATTATCAAATAATAAACAAAAAAAAATAGATAAATCTTATCAATATTTTAATCTATTATTTAGTCTATATAAAAATACAATTGAATGTAATGGATATTCACTTATCAAGGAAAAGATAAATGAATTTAATGACACATTTATAAAAACTATTCAAAAATTAAAAAAGGCAGGATTAAAAATAAATGACAATATTCATGAATTAAAAAACATAGAAGAAGATATAAATCAATCAATTTCATATATTATTTATCCTCAACCAAAAAATGTTAAATCCATTAATAATAATTGGGAAGAAAAAAATGTTATAAAAGTAGAAAAGAATACTGAAGATTATAATAATAATTTTACAATTAATAAAAGCAATTATTTTAATATTGAATCAACTGAAGTTAAAAATAAAAATAATATAATTATGAGTTATATCAAAGAAGATTTAGAAGAATTTGAAACTGATGAAAATACAAATATACTAACACCCGTCAATGAAAGAGAAGAAAAAGAATTATTAGATAATACAATAATACCTATGGATATAGAAAAGGAAGATTTCATGAATTTAATTGATGAAATAGAAGATGAAGATGAAAATAAAAGTAAGCCAATAAAGAAAGGAAATGACTTAATATCTTATAATAAAATATCAAGAAATAAAACTGATGAGCAAAGAACTTCAAGAGAAAAATTTGATAAATTGGAAAATCAATTTAATGAAGATTATGCCCTACATTTTATTGTTGATAAAATAAAAAATAAAATAAAAGAAGATGATATTTTTGAATATGAAAAAAATGGAAAAGAAATAAAAGGCTATCAACCTCCTAAAAATATTTTAAATAATAATGAAATTGAATATAATGAATATCTGCCAGTGAATGATCTTATTGAAAAATCTAGATTTTTAACATCAAAATTGATTGCATTTATTTCCCAAATAAATTATGAACAAAAAAATTTAGAATTTAATTTTAATAAATTAGAAATAAATATTTTATTTGATTGTGCAAGATTAATAAGTGATGAAAATAAATATATCAATATTTTATTAATTTGCGGATTAGTAAAAACTTGTACTTCCCTTTGTATGTCTTATTCTTTATCCCTTATTGGAGATAGCGATTTTAAAATAAGGATAAAAAACATAGATGATGAGCATTCAGATTTATTTTTACAAAAATTATTTGATTGTGCATTTATTAAAAGAAATCTTACTCAATTACCAACATGTTTAAAATATTTTATAGATAATTTTAAACCTAGAGATAAAAATATTAATAGAGTATTTTATATTTTTACTAATGGATTTGATGAAGAATTAACAAAAATAAAATCTTGGAAAAATAAAATATTTAATGATGATAAAAATTCCTTCAATTTTATTTTCTTAAAATCAAATGTTTTAGAAAAAATTGAAAATAAAGAATATAAAAATTTTTTTGAAGAGAAATGGAAAGCATTTATAGATGGAACAAAAAATTCTCTATCAACAGTAAGAGTAACCGAAATTAGTATGAAAGATATTGGTTTAGAAGAAAAATTATATCAATTAATTGATAATATATCATGTTGTTTACTCAGAGAAAAAAATGAAAATGATAACAGTCCTATAAATACTCCTATTTTTGAAATCAATAAATCAAAAATATTAAATAAAGATCATCTAAAATCACTGAGTAGTATGTTAGGAAACCAACTAGATAAAGAAGAATTTAATGATATTTTCATTAAAAAGAAAAAATTATCTTTAATATATGATAATCAAAAAGAAAATACTAAGGAGTTTAAAGAACTTTGCAAAAACACTGGAAAACTAATAAAATATGATAATTTACAAATTGATATTCAAAAACAAATATTATCATTGGAAAAGGAATTTAAAGAAAAAAGGGAGAAAATAAAATCTTCCTATATGAATGTAATATTTCAACCAAATTTACCAACTCAAATTATATTATGTGAAGAAGGTACACATTTAGATGTAACAGAATTAATTAAATATTCAATAAATAAAGTTCCAAATCCAAAATTATACAGAGAAATAAAAGATGGATATATTAAAAATTATGGAGTAAGTATTGTTATAGATGCTTCATTATCATGTTTAAATGAATTGTCTATAATTCATACAATTCAAACGATAAGAATTTTATTAAATGCATTATATTATGATAATTTATTATGTTTAGATATTATTATAACTACAGAAGATCAGCCGATTGTAATTTGCTCAGAAAAATCAGCAAATGAAATTTTATCTGAAAAATCTTCATTTTGGGCAACTTTTTTTTCTTTATTAAATGGGATTTTAAATTCTGATTTAGCTTCAGGAATAAAATGCGCATATAATTTAATACGTGCAAGAAAAAATGAGCATACTAATTATATATTTGTATTAACTGATGGATTTTATAGACCTTCACAAAGGGAAAGAATAATAGGAGTTGTAAATAAATTGTATTATAAAGGTATTAATATTTTTGGAATAGGAGTTGGAATATATCCAATTGGAATTCAAAATTTATTCCCACAAGTAATTTATACTCAAAATCCATATAAATTATTAGAGGCAATTTCTTTATGTTTTGGAGATATATCTAAATATAAAGATAATCAAATGAATTCAATAACTAATAAAGTTGATCTTGATAATATTATAAATAATATGAGCTTAGTTTCTAAGTATATTGAAAATCCAAAATTTAAAGAACTAAAAAATGATTTAAATAATATAAAAATAACTTTAGAATCTTTTGCCTTTTATCAACCAGAATTAGAAAAAAATAAATTCGGAGAAAATCAAGGAGGAGAAAATGATAGTATGTATCCTAAAAATTTTTTCAAAGGCCAACATATATTAATTGCAATGTTTTATTCTTCAGAATTAATCTCAGAATCAGGTGGAAAAGATGACATTAATGAAAAAAAAATAAATCCTAAATATATAACATATCAAGAAGGAAATAATGATTGTATTGCTTCTGTTTTACAATATTATGGTTATGAAATCAAAGTTGTTTCAAATTATGAAAATGCAATAAATGAATTAAATAAAAGAGATGATAAAAATAAATGTTTTTATAATTCATTATGGATAATAAGTGGTAGAGAAATAGATGAACTCCCAACAAATAATAATGACCCTCATGCCGCTTCTTATGTGGATCAATTTATTTCTTGTTCCATTCAATTTTGGAAAAATGGTGGATCTATTGTACTTTTAGCTGAGAATGAGCCTTATACCTTTCAAGCAAATTTATTCCTAAAAAAAATTGTTTTTCAAAATGGAAAGAAGGTAAAATTTTCAATTGGTGGTGAAAATCATGAAGGAACAAAAATTTTAACTGCAGACGATAGTGGGATTTTAAACAAAAATTGTTCATTTAATAGTAAAATCCAAGAAGTTTGTCATGTAGAAAGAAAGTCAATTGCCAATAATTTAATAAAAATATTTGAAGGAATTACATTATCTTATGCTATAGGAGAATTAGATCCTTTTATTCCTTTTTCAAAGGATTCTGATGGTGGAATTAACTCAATGTTTTATAATGGTAATGATAATGGAAAAGGATTAGGAGAAGGAGATATTTTTATTGATTGTTCTTATACAAAATTTTTTATTAATATGACATCTGAAGGAACTTCAAGATATTTACAAAATATTGGTGGTTTTATTGGCTCTGTTGAAAGAAGAGCAAATACTGGATATCATCCAAGAAATTTCAGACCCGAGCCTGTTAATTTTAAGTTAGATAAAAATCCATATTTACTTCATGAATTTCATAAAAAAACTTTTGATTTATTATATTTAGTGGATGCCACTGGCTCAATGTCGGGCTCAATTTTTGCAGTCAAAAATTATTGTGTTGAAATATCAAATATTTTACATCAAAAATTAACATATGATTTTAAATTTGCAGCAGTGTTTTATAGAGATCCTAAAAAGCAAGATGACTATAAAAATCAAAATGAATATAAAAATTTTACTAGTAATCCTAAAGAATTAAGTGATTTTGTTTCACGAATTGATGCCCATGGAGGAGGAGGGGATGGACCAGAAGATTGGGTAAGTGCTTATAATATTGTATTAAATAATTTGAATTGGAGAAATGGTATAAAATTAATTATTCATATTGCAGATGCACAACCTCATGGAAGTCCAAATGATTATACTTCTTGCTATTCTTTTCCTGAGGAAGGCCCAAAACTCGATGAAATAAATAGGAAATTGGCTATTAATAATTTTTGTGTTTCAGCTTTTTCTATTGGCTATTATCCAGATAAAGCTTTTGAAAGGTCAAAAGAAATCTTTAATATATATGGAAATAAAAATTATGAAATTAAAAATTTTGACCAAAATAGAAGAGATGCTGGATATTTTACTAATATGGTAATTGATTCTTCAATTGGAGTTGCAAGGATAATTAATAAATAAATAATATCTAATAAATATTTAAATAATTTAAATTTATAGTCTGAATTTATTTAAAACTTTATTTGGATTTTTTTTGATGAATGGGGATTGGGGATTGGGGATTGGGGATTGGGGATTGGGGATT
>JAJMZT010024889.1:0-15869 GCA_023807265.1 Metadinium minorum
ATAATAAGGATAAAAATTCAAATGAGCAATCAATATCTTTGTTTAATTCCTTGTTAGATTTATCCCAAAAAAAATCAAATCAACTAAAATATGGTATAAATCTAATTATAAATTTATAAAAAATGATTAAAATATAATATAAAAATTTATTATTACTTTTTTCAATCATTATGTCATTTATTCATTAATCCTCTTTTCATTACATAACAGTTTCAATCCATTTAACTAATATTCCCTTTAATACATCAGGTAAATCTTCAATATCTTGAACAACAGTATAATACTGAAAAGGGAAATCGGCTAAATATTTTTCAATATCAATATCCCCATTTTCCTTATATTTTACAGATTTACTATTTAATATTGAATTTTTATCTTCAAATTTATATCTATCAATGATAATAAAAACATATAAAATTCCTTTTTCTTTTGCAATAGCAGTTAATCCCTTTACATTATTTTTATTAAATCTTCCATCACTTATAATAAAATTAATATTATATTTCAATTTATTTTTATCATTTATTGTATTATTTTCTATATTTTGTATACTTTTATTTAAAAAGTTTCTCATTGAATAATCATATGAGTTTTTCGATTCAAAATTAAATTTGAAATAATTTATTATTTTTTTAATTTTTTCATTATTTATCATATTTTTTTCTCGATTATAATCATATAGCTCCACACAATCATCAGTTATACCATATAAGCTCAAATTATCAATTCCTACTTTTTGCAAAGATTTAATCAATATTAGCATGCTTTGTAATGCATAATATCCTATATTATTTTGTTTCATCGATAAACTATTATCAATTGATATAGTTATATAGTAATCTCGGTTATATGGCAAAGTTCTGCGTAGCCATATTTTATCTTGTCTATAGTTGGAGGCGATAAAAGATATTATTTTTTTCATATTTAATCTTTTCCCTGTTTTATAATTTCCAATTAATTTTGATTGCAAATTCGGAGTTAAAATAACTTTTAATAGAGATGTTAATTTAATTATTTGGTTTTGACTGGCAGATAGTAAGGAATTATAAAAGATTTCTAGTGATGGAGATATTTCTGTATTACTATCATATTTTAGTTGATTTGATTTTTTTTGGGATAAATCTAACAAGGAATTAAACAAAGATATTGATTGCTCATTTGAATTTTTATCCTTATTATCATTTTTGTTTAGTTCTGTGTTAATTATTGCATTTTGGTCAAAATCTTTTTTGTTATCCTCCACTGGGTATTGTTCTTCTTTTTCATTATTTTTTTCATTTTCTTCATTATCTTCTTGGTCTTTCATCGATATATCTTCTTTTTCCTCATTTTCTTCATTTTCTTCTCCTTCTTCTTCTTCCATATTTTCTGATATTGATTGTTTTTTCTCTTTTTTTCCTTTTAATTGATTATCATCTTCTATGATTTTTATTTCTTCGTTTTTATCCGTATTTTCTTCATCAACTTCAATTTTATTTTCATTATTATCTTTTTTTTCATCTCTTGATTTTGTTTTTTCTTTTGGTTTTTGCCCCATAGAATTAATTTTATTATAAGTGATGGAAGATTTAATAAAAATAATGTAAAGGGATTAACTGCTATTGCAAAAGAAAAAGGAATTTTATATGTTTTTATTATCATTTTCGTTTAGTTCTGTGTTAATTATTGCATTTTGGTCAAAATCTTTTTTGTTATCCTCCACTGGGTATTGTTCTTCTTTTTCATTTTTTTTTTCGTTTTCTTCATTATCTTCTTGGTCTTTCATCGATATATCTTCTTTTTCCTCATTTTCTTCATTTTCTTCTTCTTGTTCTTCTTCCATATTTTCTGATATTGATTGCTTTTTCTCTTTTTTTCCTTTTAATTGATTATCATCTTCTATGATTTTTATTTCTTCGTTTTTATCCGTATTTTCTTCATCAACTTCAATTTTATTTTCATTATTATCTTTTTTTTCTTTTGTTTCTTTTATTTCTGGTATATCTTGCTTATTTTTTTTTTCTTCCATTTTTTGTTTATTTTTTTCTTTAGCTATTTTGTCTTTATTATTTTTATTATTACTTCCATAACCAATATCAAAATTATCATTATTATCATCATAATTATTATTTTCATTTTCATTTTTATTTTCGTAATTTTCAAGTTGAAAATCATTATCCATTATTTCTTCATCTTTATTCATTTCTTCAATAGGATTTCTATCGATATCGATTTCATTTTCATTATTTTTTTTATTGATATTTTTATTTTTTTGTTTTTCATAATTTCCTTTTTTATAAACATTATTTAATATAGAATTAATATCAAATATTTCTTTAAATTTATCTAAATCTTCTAATTGATCAAAATCTAAATTATTATTATTGTCATCTTCTTCCTCTGGCTCTTTTAGTTCATCTTTCGTATTTTTTGCTGTATTATTTCCTTTCATATTTTTATTTTTTGTTAAAGGATTATATCCTAATTCATTATCTTGATTATTTATAGCTTTTGACATGAATTTTTCTTCTTTTTCCTTATTTGCCTCATCTTGGCTGTCTTGTTTATTTTTATCTTCGTTCAAATTATTATTTTGGTCTTCATCCTCATCGTCATTAGAAATATTATTTTCATTTACATTTTCATTTTCATCTATATTATCATTGCTTTCTTCATTATCATTTTTATTATTTTTATCTAAATTTTCAGGCATTAAGTCTTCCCCATTTTCATCACTTTTTTCACTTTTATCTTTGTTTTTGGTATCTTCTATATTATTACCATCTTCCTTTTCTATTTCTTCTTCTATAGACATATTGTTTTCATCTTTTTCCTCATTTTCCTCATTATTATCATCTTTTTCTTTTTTTGTTTCTTTTTTTTCTTCTTTTGTTTTATCTACGTCTAATTTTTCTATTTTTTCTGCCTGCTCGCTTGAGGACTCATCTTGGTTATCGTTATCTTCTTCATTTTGGTTTTCTTCTTGTTGTTGTTGTTCTTTATCTTCATTTACATTTTGATTTTTATCATTGTTTTTCTCGTCGTCGCCCTCTTTATATTCGTTATTTTTATTTTGTTTATCTTGTTCTATTTGGACATTTTTATCTGTTAAATCTAATTTTTTTTTATTTTTATTGTTGTTTTTTTCCTCGTTTTTATCTTCACTTAAATCATCTTGTATATCTTCATCACCCATTTTATTATTATCATTATTATTCACAGAATCCTCTTCTCTTTCTATATCAGAATTATCTCTTCCTTCTCCATTTTCATCTTCGTCTTTCATTTCTTGTTTAAAATCTTCTTTAAAATCATTTTTCATTTCAAAAGCATCATCTTCATTATTGTTATTATTTTCGTCATTTTTATCCTTATTTTTATTTTGTTCATTATTATTATTATTTTCATCTCTTAAACCCAATAATTGCTCTTCGTCTTCTATTTCTTTTGTAATATTTTCCATACCGCTACCATCATTTGACATTCCATAACCTCCTTCATATACTTTTCCATCTTCTGGGGGAGGTTTGGATTTTTCTTGCTGGTCTTGATCTGATTTACCTAGGCCATTAATTGTTACTGAATAAAAAATGGTTATACATATATTACAAAATTGTAGAAGATTTATATATAATATTTCAAGTTCTTTCTCCTGGAAAACCATAGGGCTATAAAATAATGGAGATTTATCATTATATGAAATTAAAGCTTTATTTAATTCTGTTAAACTTGATATAAAATCATCTAAGTTATCTTCGGTATTTTGGGGATTCTCCTTAAATAAATTTTTATTATTTAAATCATCATTATTATTAATTTCTTTATTTTCTTTATTTTGGAAATTTTCCTCTTTAATAAATAATTTTTGAATAAATTTACTATTTTGATACAATATATTAGATTCATTATAATTATGCATTTCATTATTTTCATTATCATAATTTTCATTTACAGAATATATTTGATCTTCATAGAATATTTCTTGATATTCTTCAGTTATTTCATTTATATTATAATCTTTTATAAAATCATTTATCAAATTAATGATATTATTTAATTTATCTTCATATAAATATTTTATTAATTTAAAATCTTTTTTTAAACAAGAAATGACTTTCTCAGCCACATTTTTTATTCCTATAAAGCAAATTACAATATAATTTACTTCAAAATTATTTTTAATTTCATTAAAATAATTAACAATATTGTCAACTTTAAAGCTTATAGATTGTATCATTTCCAAAAATGTTTTACAATTTTTATCTTCATTATTCGCTTTATGATTACTATAATATACAAGTTTAAAATCGCTATAATTAAAACTCATTAAAAAGTCATTACAAGCATTGAGAATATCTTTCATACTTTTTTTAATTATGAATTCATTATTAGTATCATTATTATTATATTGATTTATAATGGATATATATTTACTTATTTCTAATTTTTTTTTATTATTTTTTATTTCTAATAATAATTTATTTATAGTTAAACATTTGTCGTAAAAAGATAAAATTAGTCCTTTCATTCTCTCGATATAGTTCATATTTAACTCTTTGGTTATTTTTCCTTGTGTAATGTTCATATAATTATTTATTTTATTAAGTATTTTGCATAAATAGCTGCTTTCGATATTATTTTTGGACAGTTTTAATTCCATAATTTTTTCGAATACTTTTTTTTGGAAATATTTATAATTTTTGCTCAACCCCATACTTTGCAATTTTTTAATGATATCCAAAATAAATTTCTGCCGATAATTTGCGTTTATGCTTTTATTATTTTTTAAATCAAATAAAATTTTCATCCTATTCAATACACTATAGAAGCTTTCCGAAAAAACATTATTTTTAATTTTGTTATTTTTTTCCATTTTTTTCATAATTTCCATATTTTCATTAACAAAAATTTCGATATATTCTTTCGATTCTTGTTCCTTTTGCTCGTTTAATATAATAGTATTAAGATCGTTTTCACTATATAAATTTTCATTTTGTTTTAATAACTTATTTAATTGCTTATAATTGCGACGCATATTATCTCTAAAATTGATATAATTTCTTATGTCGAATTTGTTTATTTTTATTAAATTTTTGATTTTTAAAAATATTTCGTTTATAATGTTTTTTTTATATTTCTGAAATTTGTTGCTTTGTATATAATTAATATAATAATATTCATATAAATTTTTAACTAAATTGTTTCCAGTTAAATCGGCAACTATTTTTACTTCATTTAGTCTTATGATGAAATTTCCTAAATTGCTACTTAATAAAAATATATTCATAGTATCTAATATATTGTGGTGTTCGTCATTTTTTTTTTCAATATTTTTTTTTAAATTATTGTCGTAATTTATTATTAAGTCAATTAAATATTCGAAATTGTCATTTAATTCTTCTTCTATTAATATTTTTTCTTTTGAGGCTAAGAAGTTTTTCCATGATTGGATTTCTATAAATCTATAATACCTTATTAATTTCATAATTAGAGTTTGTTCATCAAATAAAGAATTAATACTACGAGATGCATATTGCTCCCACTCGTGGATATTGGTGATAAGAGCATCTAGCACAGATAGAACTTTACTTAGTGGGGTGGTATTTATATCCAAAGATAAAATAGTATTACTAATAAAAAAAATATTTATTAGTATGGGGTGATTTGGATATTTTTCAAAATATTTTTGACATTTAGAAATTAGCATATTTATTGGATAATATAACATTAAAACATTTTTTGGACTTGGCGATTTATAAAAATTATATGAGATAGGAGAATTATTTGTATTATTTATTGATAGTGATTTTGGGCTTTCTTGGTTTAATAAAGATAATGAATTTAAAGCAAAATTATTGCTTGAATTTAAACCAGATATATAATAACAAAATAAATCATGAATAAATTTTTTTGTATTATTTTTATCCAATTTAGAATTAATTAATTTATTTTTTGTATTAATATTATTAATATTGTTTTTGTTAATAATTAATCTATTATAATACCAGGTAATATCATTTATTTGTTCAGATGAATTTGTATCATTAGATTCCAATAATTTTATATAAGAATCAATTTCATTATATTCATCAGTATTAACATCATTATTGCTTAACTCATTTTCATTAATTAATAAATTTAATTCATTATTTTCAATAGAATTCATTTTTGATAATAATATAAAAGATTTTACATAATTAATTTTTATATCATCTTCATCTTTTTTAATATTATTATTTTCTTCATCATTATATTCTTTTATATTATTATGGAAAATATCAATTTCATCTTCATATGTTGGGAAGTATTGTTGTATTTCTTTTTTTTCAAGCTCTTTTTCTTCACTTTCTTTTATTTGTTTTTTTTTATCCCCAATTACATTACTGTTTTCCATAATTTTATCATTTAAAGATATATATTTTTTTATTTTTATTTTTTGATTATCGTTTTTACTATTAATTTCTGCTTTTTTTTGGTTATAATAATCGAAATAAATATTTTTTATAATATCTTTATTATATTTGTTTAATCTATAAATTAAATACTGGATTTTTTTATCACCTATACATCCATTATATTCGCTTATTAATTTTGTTTTATATATTTCTATTATATTTTTATCATCTTTTTCTGTTTTTATATTATTGTCATTACTTATATAATTTTTTTGTAAGGTCGAAATATAAACAAAAAATATATAAGGTAAAATAATGTTACTAAATTTTATAATATATTTAGATATAAATTTAATTATATCGCCAGTAGTTAAATCAATATTAAGTAATATTTTTTCGAAGTCTAAATTAAATGATTTAATTTCTTCATTACTAATATTATATGATATATCATTATCATTATTTGTATTTATATTATCGATATTATCTATATTATTTTTTTTTTCTTTACTTACTTTATATTCTAAAGATTTATGATTTACTAATTCATATGCAAAGTTAAATTTTTCTTTTGATTCTTCTTTAAAATGATTAAATTTATTTATAAAAGATTTTGATAATAATTTATATATTTTATCTTTTGATGGCTTAAATTCAAGAATAATTTGAGAAAATTCCATATTAAATATTTTTTGATATTTTTCGATTAATAATTTGGTATATTTGCTAATATCAAATGATTCAATTAATTCTAATGTATCATATATTATATCTATATTATTTAAATTATTTTCTAAATAAAAATATAAATATGGATATATATATAATAAAATTTTATTTTCCTTTATTAATTCTTCTATATTTGATATTATTAAATTACTATTATCTCCATATATTTTATTTATTATATTATTTTTATATTCATCTATTATGACTAATTTTATCAAATCATAACATATATTTTTGACAATATCATTTTCATCGTTATTAATCATTATTGTACTACTTATATTTGATATAAATATATATAAACTTTTATTATCAAGTATTTGACTATTATTTAAAATTTGATTAATTAAATCTTGATTATAATTATCGATGGTGTATGTGAATATTTGATTAATTATAGAATAAATTGAGTCATTGATATAAAAAGCTTTATTTATTAATAATTGGATTAAGTTATTAATATTTGCCAATTCATCGTTAGAATTTATATAAGGTAATATATTTTGATTACTTTTTTGTATTCCATTAGATATAGTAATATTATTTGCGATAATTTCATTAAATAATTTATTTAAATAATTTTTATTTAAAGGTATTTTTAAATTAAAAAAACAATTTTTAGAATCATAACTAAATGTAATTATAGATATAAATTTGTCAATTAAATTAAAATCATTTATATTATCATATTTTATTAAACTATTTTCATAATATGTTTTATTCATTTTGATTTTTATTTTTGATAATATTTTTACTATTTGGCTTTTTTTTATATCTTTATTTGAATCAAAATATTCTTCTTCTTCGACAATGTTTTGAAATTTCAAAAATATTTTTTTAATAATAAATATAAAAATGTTACTGTTTTGTCGTATAAATAATTTATTTTTTTCATCTAATAAAATTTTACTTAAAAAGGATAATTTAATAAAAACAATAAAAAAATATCTATAATCAAATATTTCATTTTTTTCTATTGATTTTAATTTATTATCAATTATATCTTTAAATATATTTAATAAATCACTTTCATAGTTATAATCAATAATTTTTTGATATTGATTAATTAAACTTTCAATATTAATAATTGTATTCAAAGAATATTTAGTTAAATTACCTATATTTAATTTATCATAACTAAAATTGAAAAATTGTCTGATTTCATTAGATAATAATATATTATTATTTTCATTTTTTTCATTTATATTATTTTTTAATAAAGAAAATAAAATTTCTACATTATATTGATGTATTTCAAGATATTTTATGCAATTATATATAGATAAAATAAAACTATTATTATTGATATTATTATTGATTAAAATTTTATTATTATTAAATAAAAAGCTATTTGAATTAAATAATGATATTATTTCTTCATTTTTATTATTATTAATATTATTGTTATTATCTTTATTGTTTAAATTTTTATTAGTATTTTTTTCTTTATATTTTATCATATTTCTATTTATATCTAATAGATATTCTAAATTTTGAAGAAATATACTACTTTTAAGTATATTATTCGAATTATATATAATATCAAAATGGTATAAATAAAACATTTCTAAATTAATACTTTGCTTAAATATTTTATTATTATTAATATTATTTTTTGAATCTAGAAAAGATACAAAATAATTATGTATCAATTCAATATATTTTTCTATCATTTCAGTACAATTTTCATCGTTTATATCATTATTATTATCACCCATAATGAATAAAGCATTTTTAATACTATATACATGAGAATATCCTTTAGTTTTATGATATTTTATTAATTCTATATATTTTTTATATTTGTTGAAATTAAATTTTATTTCCAGCGGAAAATATTCATTTTTATCCTTTTTATTTTCTTCTATTTCTTGCATTATAATTTTGATTTCATTTACTAAATATATTACTAATATATCAAAAGATAAATAAAATGATAGGCCGCTTAATAATATCAAATCAAAAAATAAATTTGTATTAACATTGATATATCCATATTCGAATATATGTATATCTAAATTTTTGAAATTTCCACTTATATCAAAAATATTTTGCGATATTTGGGTATTTTCTATTTTTTTGTAAAATAAAATTTTATGTCCAATGTAATTTAATTCTACACATCTATTTTTTAGTGCACGACTTACTTCCCCTAGTAGAGGATTCATTGTTAGGAAAATTCTGAAATTTTCATTAGGTTGAATAATCCTATTTTCTCCACTTTCATTTAGATATATTTTTTTATCATCATCTAATAAACTATTTAGTCTATCCAAAACGGCATTATTACAAGTATTTGCATTATCTAAAATTATAATATCGCCATTGATAATTGAAGTAATTAAAATAGAATCATGCCATTCAAAATTATATTCATCACTATTTAGATTTGCTTTTTCTTCTAATGAATATCTTTGCTTTTCAATTTTATCTATGAAGGATAAGAAATTATTATCTTTGAAATATTTATTTTTTAATTCACTTATATATTGGCTTAGTTGATAATTTATATTACTTTTATCAAAATTACCCAATAACTCCGAGGAATCCATAGTACTATATAAATAAAAAGAATTCAAACTATTGTTATAAATTGGAAATGTATTATTATTTGAAATATTATTGCAAAACATTGATTTAATGATATATTTTTTTCCTATAGAACCTTCACCTGATATGATTATGGGATAATTATTTTCTATGCATAATTTTATTTCATCAGTGTAATTATTATTGTTATATAAATAATCTTCTAGATTGATATTTTTATGTTTATTATCTTTTTTGTTTTTATAAAAAATATCAATAAATTTAATTAATAAAATTTTTTTTATTTCTATATATCTTATTCTGCTTAAATAAAAAGTATTACATATAGTAATTAAATCATATTTTTTCATATTATAAGTAAGTAAAAATTTAAACATTGTTCTCAAATTAAATTCTCCAACTTCACTTAAAGATATTTTATTTTTTTTAATTTCATTTTTAACTTCTTCATTATAATCTACTAAATTGACAATTAAATCATGAATATTTTCGTGAATAAATATTTTTTCCAAAATTTCTTTATAATCATTTAAATTTAATTCATCTAAATATATTTTTATAAATCTATTCAAAAAATTTTTTGGTAAAAATTTCCTTCCACCCCCCTGGTTTACTGGATTTTGGGTAGCAAAAATCTGAAAGTCTGGATGTGCTTTTATTTCCAGATTTAATTCTGGAATAAATAGGGATTTTTTGTCATCTAAGACTGAATTTAATCCTTCTAAAATGCTTTGATTAGCTAAATTCATTTCATCGATTATTATCCAATCTCCATTTTTCATAGCTGTTAATAAAACTCCATCTACCCATTTGAATTTAATATTTTTATCGCTTGTGGGAAATTGACTTCCTACTAAATCAATCATATCAGTATGCTCACTTAAATTAATTCTATGAATTTTTTTATTTAATTTTTTAGCCAAATTTTGAACCATTGTGGTTTTCCCTATTCCAGGACTTCCTTCTATTAATATAGGTTTTTTTATAAACATACCTCTTATTATTTTTAATAAATTATATTTAAGAGTTATAGTATCAAAAATATATTCATGACTATCATTATTAGCATCATTATTATTATTATCTATAACCATATTATTATTAATTTTTTTATTTAAAATATAATTATTAACACCAAAATACTTTTCATTATCTATTAAAATTAAATTTTCTTCATTTTTATTTTTTGTTGTAAATTTATTTAGAATATTTTCTTTTAACTTAAAAAGTAATTCAGGTACAATTGATTCATTTAAATATAAGCCTTCAATTATAGTCATTTGTATTGCCTGATAAAATATATCTTTAATAGTATTTTCGTTATTTTCAATATTATTTTTTTCATTATATTCACATTTTTTTTGCATAAATTCACATATAATATCAATATCTCTATAACTCATTGGTTTACTTATTTCTTCTAATTCATTGTAATATAAATATAAATCATATAATATTTTCGTATAATATTTTTCTAAAGATTTATTTGTAATATATTTTATTTTATTAACTTTAAATTCTATTATAGTATAAATATCTTCATTTGAATTTTGTGGTATGTATATTTCAGTAAATCTTGCTCTTAAAGCTGGCTTAATTCTTTTTTGCCTTCCAGGGCAGAAGGACAAATAGTCCCTATGATGCAAAAATTTTTATGAGGTTTAATAATTTCAACATTATCATTAATATTTTTTTCACTTAAGACTAGGACAGAATCAGTTTCAAAAATACTATTCATTCTTTCTAAAACACTATCTATAACAAGGGCTATTTCATCCATAATTACTATATTACCTTCTTTCATAGCAGATGTTACAGGCCCATCTACCCATTCAAAAAGGCTTTTATTATTATTTGTATTATTATTTAAATTACTTAAACTACTTTTCAAGCTTCCTAAAAAATCATTTGTATCCATATTTTCGTGACAATTAATTGTTGTTATTTTTCTATTATAAAATTTTGCTAAATATTCTATGCATAATGTTTTTCCTGTTCCAGTATCTCCTACTAATAGTATAGCTTCATTTTTTGATAATGCTTTATCTATTAAGGCTATCATTCTTATCATTGATTTAGTAAATTTAATTTCATTATTATTATTATTTATATTATTAATATTAGTTTTATCTCCATTTTGTGAAAAGTTAGAAAGTACATAATTTTCATAATATTGATAAATTATATCATTATCTAATTTTATTTTTTTCTTTTCTAAATTTTTTTGTATTATTTTTCTTACCATTTCTTTATCTTCATTATTAGAAAGTTTCTCTCCTAATAAAATAAAGCCTTCCATAGCTAATTTTTCAAAAGAGTCAATATCTCTTGAACCCCATTTAATTAAATCTCTTATAGTAATAAATCCTTCATTTTTTTGAAAAATTTTATCTTGACTTCGAACCATTTGCAAGTCCGAAAAAATGTTCACCATAATTTCAGCTCTTGATAATGCTATTTTACATCTTTTTTGGATTATACTAATTAATTCTTTATTAGGGATATTATTAAAAAATATATGAATAAATCTATTCTTAAAAGCTTCACTCAGATCTTTTCTCCCTGTGTATGTTTCGCTAGGGTTCATGGCGGCAAATATTCTAAAATTTTTATGAGCTTTGATTACAGTATTAGACTCAGGTAAATATAATTCTCGATTATCATCCAATAATCTATTTAAAGCTTCAAGTACTTCGCTTGGGGCAAGATTTATTTCGTCTAGAATTATCCAAAATCCCTCTTTTACAGCTTTTACTAAAAAACCTTCATTAAAATAAAAATTTCCATTTTTATCTGTGGTATAAGACCCTAAGTATTCTTCAACTTCTGTGTTTTGATTATTATTTATACGCAAAATTTTTTGGTTTAAGCATTTTGCCAAAAATTCGACTATGCTTGTTTTCCCACAGCTGGTGGGGCCTTCTAGTAAAACTGCATAATCGCTAAGACTAACAATTTGTATAAGTGTTTCTAAATGTTTTATAAACATTGGGGTTAATATAAAATTAGTATTATTATTATTTTCTGATTTTATTTCTCGATTGATTATTTCTTTGGCTAAACTTAATTTTGTTTCATTATATTTTATCTTTAATAAGCTTTTACTACTATCATCCATCTGGGAAAGAAAATTCATTGCAAGAGATTCATATATTGCAATTTCAACTTTTTTAAAAATTTTTATACCATTTCTAATGGTAATCAAAGCCCGTGTTAAAGTTCTTAAACTAAAAGATGTTTTATTTCCATTTGCCTTAAAAATTTGATTATTATTTTGTAATTGTTTTATTTCTCTATAAAAGTTAGATATTAATTGAATATTATTATCAGTAATCTGAGGCAAATCTTGTAAATATTCTTTTATAAAATTATTTATATCATCAACAGAAGAGATTTCATTTATAAATAATTCATTGAAAAATTCTCTTATTTCATTTGGCAATCTTTTTTTTCCTATATTATATTCTGGGTTCATGCTTCCGAAAATTCTGAAATTTTTTTTTTTATAATATTCGTTAATTTTATTGTTATTCATTATAAAAATAGAATTGCCTTCTAAGATACTTTTTAGTTTAAGCAAAATATTATCATTTGCTAAATTTATTTCATCTAATAATATCCATTCATCGTTTTTTATTGTTTGAAGAAGAATTCCTTCTAAATATTTAAAACTATTTTTTTTATTCCCATTTTTGTTTAATTGTTGCATAAATTTATTTAATTCTTTAATTAAAATATCTATTTCATTTATGATATTATTGTCATTACTATTATTTTGTTGAATTTTATCTTTTAATTTTTTTAAAGAGCCTATTGCAAATTTTACAAAATATAATTCTTTTTGTATATTTGAAACACTTGTTAAAGAATCATAAGCTTTATATAAACTTTGAATAAAAGCCTGATTTTTATCAGAATTAAAATATTGAGATAAAATAAATAATATTTTATCAAAATATTTCTTTAAAAAATTTTTTGTTGATACAGGTTTGAACCCCCCCAGTAGATCCCCCTCTTCAGAACTTTGACTCATATTTATAACATTCAATTTAACATTCATTATTTTTGCTAAATTTTGAATCATTCGAGTTTTTCCAACCCCGGTTTCCCCTACTAATAGCACATTATTATTTCTAATAATAAATTCATTTATTAATTTAATATAAAATTTTGAATTTGTATTATATGAATAAAAATCTTCATGAGGTATATTATCAAAAAAGATTTGATTACCTTCAAAATCTGTAATATAGTTAAAATCATTTGTGCTAAAAGTATATTTTTCTTCTAAATTAAATACTAAATTACTAAAGATATCAATATTAAAATTAAATTCAGATGAATAATAATTAGTTATCGATTGCAATAAAGACATATTTTCAATAGTTAATAAGTTATTATAAATAAACAAGGAGACTAAACTCATCATTAATCTTTCATTAATAAAAGTATTATTGTTATTATTATCATTATCGCCTTCATTATGCTCTATAAATAAATTATTTTTAATAAAAAAATTATGTAATAATTTGGCATTATATATAATTGTATTTAAAGATAATTGTTTGTATCTTGTGTTTATTTTAAAATGTGAAGGAATATCTTTATAAATATTAATTAATTTATTAAATATTTTTTCTTCTTGATTATTTAAATTAAATTTATATGTGCATATATTCATAATTTCCTGCGTATTATATGGCTCAAATTTGAATGAATAACAATTACTATATAAAAAATTAAATAAAGGGTTTATTGATAAAATATTTTTACAATCATTTGCATTATTTAAGTTATATATCAATATAATTTTTGATTCAAACCCATATATGGTTTCTTGCTTAGAAGGAATGAATAATGAATTATTTTCTAATATTTGTTTTAATATGCATAAAAAATCATTTCCACATTTTTCCATTGATAACAAAAGAATATCTTTTCCTTTTTTAAGAGCTGAAAGCAATAGCCCATCCTCCCATATAATTTCACTAAATTCATTAATTAAATACTCTCCTAGTAGATAATTTGTTTCTAAAGATTCATCGATATCAAGTATGAGGGGGTTATTCAACAATTTTTTCCCTAGCGAGGTCTTCCCACTGCATTTTTGTCCGTAAAATAATATTTTTGTCAATTTTTTTCTTTCTTTAAATAATAAATGTAATTTTGATTTTATTTTTTTGAGCCTATCTAAATATAAAAAATCATCTGAATTATCCAATACATCTAAGCTTTTATTATTATTAATATTATCATTATTTTCAAATAAAGGTAAATATTTTGATTTATTTATATATAAATAAAAATTATTTATATCTTTTAATGAAAAATATATTTTATTCTTATTAATATTATTAATATTGGAATAATTATTAATTAATTTATATAAAAAATCATATTTATTAAATATACTGAGTTGTATGAAAGATTTTTTATCTATATCGATATTATCATTATTATCAGAATGATCACCATTATTATTATTGGTATTCGAAAAAAATAGTCCTAGTGATGTTGAATATATATCAGCAAAAATTTTATTTAGTTCATTATTATTTAACAATTTGAAAATATTCTCTATTTCATTTTTGTTATATGGTTTATTATATTTATATCTTAATATAAAATATGAAATAATACAAAAATATTTATGAAATAATATATTATTATTAATTGTGTTATTATTTATATTTTTATTTAAAATAATTTCCATACTATTTTTAAAACATTCATTAATAAATTCTTTTTCTTTAAAAATTAGGTTTTTTTCATTTATGAAAATGTCAAAAAAGTCAAAATTAAAATAAATTATGAGAAAATAAATGATTTCTTTTAATTTTACTGGATATTTATTCTCGTTTATATTCTTATTTATATGATTTTTTTCTTCTTTTGATTTCATTGAAAATAAATTAATTAAAAATTTTTCTCCTTCATTATTGTTTAAAAAAAGTTTGTTTAAATTTTCAAATAAATATTTTGGAGTATTTGTTGTTGAAATTGACAAGAGGATTTTTGATATTTTTGATTGTGTGAAATTTATTGGAGTTTCTGACAAATCATCATTAATCATTTTATTATCTGACATAATGAATGATAAATAATTAATTCAATAAATTTATATATCAATTATTGAAATAAAAAAAATATAGTTTACAATTTTGTTTATATGGGGATTGGGGATTGGGGATTGGGGATTGGGGATTGGGGATTGGG
>JAJMZT010024890.1:0-15815 GCA_023807265.1 Metadinium minorum
CTATTTGAATAAAAATAATAACCTTATAATAGATGAAAAACAAGAGGAAATAAAAAATAAAGAAGAAGAAAAAGAAGAAGAAAACAAAAAAGAAGAAGAAGAAGAAGAAGAAGAAGAGGAGCAAATTGATTATATTTAGTTAAATGTATAAATTAATATTTATTTATTTTCTTAATAATTAATTTATTAACTATTATTTATCAAATATAGATTTATATTTTAAATCTTCAATAAAGTAGTTAAAATAAATCATTTAACTAAATATAATCAATTTGTTCCTCTTCTTCTTCTTCTTCTTCTTCTTTTTTGTTTTCTTCTTCTTTTTCTTCTTCTTTATTTTTTATTTCCTCTTGTTTTTCATCTATTATAAGGTTATTATTTTTATTCAAATAGATATCTTCTTTATTAATAAGATTTTTATTTTTATCTTGAAGATTTTTATTTATCGTTTTTTTGTGATATTTTTCTATAATTTCATCTAATTTAGATTTATCACTTCCTAAAAATTCAAATAATTTTTCACTGAAAAATTATTTGAATTTTTAGGAAGTGATAAATCTAAATTAGATGAAATTATAGAAAAATATCACAAAAAAAACGATAAATAAAAATCTTCAAGATAAAAATAAAAATCTTATTAATAAAGAAGATATCCATTTGAATAAAAATAATAACCTTATAATAGATGAAAAACAAGAGGAAATAAAAAATAAAGAAGAAGAAGAAGAAGAAGAAAACAAAAAAGAAGAAGAAGAAGAAGAAGAAGAGGAACAAATTGATTATATTTAGTTAAATGATTTATTTTAACTACTTTATTGAAGATTTAAAATATAAATCTATATTTGATAAATAATAGTTAATAAATTAATTATTAAGAAAATAAATAAATATTAATTTATACATTTAACTAAATATAATCAATTTGCTCCTCTTCTTCTTCTTCTTCTTCTTCTTCTTTTTTGTTTTCTTCTTCTTTTTCTTCTTCTTTATTTTTTATTTCCTCTTGTTTTTCATCTATTATAAGGTTATTATTTTTATTCAAATAGATATCTTCTTTATTAATAAGATTTTTATTTTTATCTTGAAGATTTTTATTTATCGTTTTTTTGTGATATTTTTCTATAATTTCATCTAATTTAGATTTATCACTTCCTAAAAATTCAAATAATTTTTCAGCTTGGGATATTTCTATATCCATATCACCAAATATTCTATTTATTTCTTCCTCTATAATATCATTTTCCGCAAAATTAATAGGCCATAATTCTATATTTATTAAATAATTTTTTAATTTATTTTTTGGATTAATATTTTCTTCACTTTTACCCGATAAATATCTTGATATAAATTTTCTTATTGCAGAACACAAATCAATTTTTTTAATAAATAATAAATTATTTTGTTCTAAATTTTTTTCATTATAACAATTATTAATTTTTTCCCTAATATTTGGATTAATATCTACTAAATATTTTTTATCTAAATTTTTTCTAATAATATCCCAACAAAATAATTCAACAATGTCAATTAAACTAATTAAACTATTTATAGAAAAAAAATTATAATCTTCGATTTTATCTATTTTATCCTTTTGATTATTTTCATTCATTGAATTAAAAAAGTTTTTAATTAATTTAATATTTGGAATATTATCAGTTATTGAAATAAAATCTATGATTTTTTCATTTTCATTTGGACTATAATCTAAAATAATATCAATTAAAACTTGCAAAGCAATTAATAAATTTTGTAAATTAAATTTATCATTCGTTTTATTATCAATAATATAATTTACAATATTATATAATTCTTTATCATTTAAATCCCTTGGCCTATATTTTTCTATAAAGTTTATTATAATACTACTTCTATCACCCACGAAACATTCAAATTGATATATAACTTTTCTATACTCTGATTTAAAACTCTTTATTTTTGGTAAAATAGAAGAAGCCAACTCATTTTCAATTTCATCATAATTATAAATTACTTTATTATCTTTTCGATATGAGTTATTAATAATATTTTCCATTAAATCAATAGTTTCTTTTTCATTATTTTCTTTGTTTGAAATAAAAGAATAATCTAGTTTGGGTAGTTTAAGTATTTGTTCTTCTTCGCAATCTTGAATCATTATTTTTGAATTAAAAAGTTCTTTATAATTTTTTAAATAGTTATTAGGTGAATTAATAATAGTATTTATAAATGAATTTTGCCAATCTGACATTTCTTCATATATAGCTAATAAAACAAGGCCAAATCCCATTTCTCCAGAATCTAAGCATAAATTACTTAAATATAAATTATTTTCTAAATCAAAAAATAAATCTCCAAATTCATGACATCCATGCTGCTTTACATATGGCCTTATTTCTTTGTATATTCCAATAAATTTATTCAATAACTTATTTATTTCTTCATCTTTTATTTCATCTTTTATTAAGATAGTTTTAGCTTCTTCCCTTGTAAATTTGAATGAAACATAATTAATCATAAAATTGCATAATTTGTTTATTGTGGGTAAATATTCTAATAATTTTATTTTATGTCGTAAAGATTCATTATTTATTATTGAGTTTAATATTGGGTAATATTCTTTATTTTTTTCTTTTGAATTAAATTTTAAAATAAAATGTTCTTTTCCTGGAAATTCTGATATATAAAAATATTGTAAATCTTCGTAATCAGGAAATTTATTATATGGATAAATTTCTTGAATTATTGCTCTATATGATTTCGGATTAATTTTTATTATATCTTCATTCTTTTTCTTTAATTTATTTATTGAATTAGAATCTTTAATTTTATTAATAATAATATCATTTATACTTTTTTCGAAATTAATAGCTTTTTCAGCAGTATTCAAATTTGGGCATGTAATCAATTTTTGGATTATTTCATCAAAAATTAAATTTAGAAATATTTCCACAGAAAAATTTTCAAGACTTATATATATAATTTCCCAATCTTTTTCCATTATTTCAAAGCAAGTCATAGATTTAATCATATATTTATTTAAATTTTTATCTTTAATAAATCCTTTTATATTTGAATAAAATAAAAATGAATAAAATATAAAATTTAAAAATCTATATGTGATTTCGTCCATTTCTCTAAGTTTTTCTTGACTTTTTGAAAACATTTGTTTATCTATATTTTTAACTCTATTAAAACCAATTTCTAATTGTCGTTTTTCCAAATTAATTTCCTTCTCTAGTTCAGGTAATAATTTATTAGGAATATCTTTATCAGAATATCTATGTTTTAATTTAATATTTCTAGATTCTTCATCAAAAAAAATTCGTATATGTCCTGGTCTTCTAACTAGAATATGCTTTTTGCCCCCTATTTTTTGCTTGCATACAGGGCATGGGGATTCTACTGTTGGAAAAGTGCATTTATCTATTGTATAATGATATCCACAAGAACATAAATATGCACCATAATTATTATGATTTGCTTTCAATATATCTTTTATTTTATAAAATGATTGAATTTTTAAACTTGGATTGTGAAAATTACCTGGAATAAAACTTGAGTCTATGATAGTTGATATATTTTTTGTTATTAAATTAGTATAAAATCCATCTTTATTGTTGTTATTGTTTACTGAATTTATTAATATTGAAAAAATGAATCGAAATGCATATAATAATATTGTTATTTTTTTAATATTTTTATTTTCATTGTCTTCTTTTTCATATATTCCTATTCTAGGATTAATATTTGTATTTAGATATTTAAAATCAAAAAATATATTAATAAATATTAGAATATCATTATTTAATGTTTTATTTTCTTTATTTAAATATGAATTTATTGACATAAGCAATTTTTTATAATTTTCTTTTTTTTCTCTATATTTTTTATATGAGTTAGTAGAATAATAAAATATTATAATATTTGATAAAAAAATATATAAATTATCATATGAATTATTTTTTAAAAATAAATCTTTAAATAACTTTTTATCACTATCGACTAGACTACTTTTTGAAAAAAATTCATTATGCTCATATTTAATATCATTTTGAGAATCTAATAATAAGGTAGGAGTTTCTATCAAAGATTCATCTTCTTCTATTTTTTGGAAAATATGAAATCCAAAAATGTTACCATCAATTACTTCTTTATTATAATAATTCATAAAAAGATTCCAATTATTATCTTTTTTTAATAATAACAATTTTAAACAATAAATAAAAATAGTTTTTTTTTTATTTAAATTATTGTTAAAGAGAATTTTATTTATTTCTTCTCTTTCATAAAATTGAAGATAACTTTCTTTATTATATAATATATTAATATAATAATGTAAGTATCTTTTAATATATGCAATGCAATAAAACTTGTAAATATTATTTAAACTAACATTTTGCTCATCTGATTTATATATATTTTTGATTGCTTCTTCTAAATAAAATTTTGATAAATCACCACATATTTTTGTATATAAGCTTGCATTTTTTTCTTTATTTAACGATTTTTTTAAAAAATATTTATCACATATAATTTCAAATCTGTATAAAAATATCTCATTTATTTTTCTATTATTTTTTATATTGAAATAATTTTTAATTGGAGAATCATTATTAAAATTTTCTGAAAATTTGTATTTTTGGGATTCATTTTCAGAAGGTTCTAAAGAAGGGAATTTAAATAATAATTGAATTAAAGGAAAAGAGTATTCTAACAATTTATTATTATATGGGATTTGTTCTTCAAGTAAAAACTTTTGTATTAAATTTTCTCTTACTTCATTACTATGCTCACTTTTATAACAATTTAATATAATTTTATTCATTAGAAGACTATATTCGTCTAAATTATCTTTAAATAGTTCTGCAAGAAAATAATTTTGTTTTGTCAAAATTTGAACTATTTTTCCTTTTTCAAAACCATTTAAAAATATTTTTAATTTTTCTAAATCTATTTTTTTATTTTTATTTTGAATTTGAAGAATAATTTTTACTATTATATCCAAAGAAAAAATTTCTTTACTGAATAATAAAAATCTTTTTTCTAATTTTAACAAATTTTGCATGAAATATTGAATAACATTAAAAAAATTATTATTAAATTTTATATTATTCTGGTTTTGATATAAAATATCTATAATTTTTTCTCTTAATATTTTACATAAAGATTCAATTATATAAAAAAAAGGTATTTTAATTATTTTACTATAATAAGGATTTCTTTTTGAATCTTCCATTTTTACTCTTTTTTCTTCAATTATAGTTTTAATATTTTCATAAACATTAGAAACATTTTCTAATAAAAAATAATATAATTCTAAAATAATATATATTTCTTCAGAATAACTTTGTAAAAAATTTATTGTATATACTAAATAATCTACATATATATTTCTTGGTATATCATTTATTATATTGTATTTATCATTTTTTTCTTCATCATCATTTTTTTTCATTTCTTCCTTAATAATATCTATAAAAGATGGATATAAATCAATTTTTTTTTCTAAAAATTGTAAATTATTTATGAATTTCAACTTGAATCTCAACTGAATCAGTATATTTAATAATTTAAACATATATTCATATTTTGATGATAATTTATCTTTTTTTTGAAAAAAAGTATAGAAACAATCTTGAAATAAATATGATATAAGTTTTTCATTATTAGAATTTAATATATCTATTATTAATTTATATTTAAATAATTCTATTTTTAAATTATCATCTAATTTTTTTATTTCAATCAAATGCTTTTCTTGTTCTTTTGATATATTAGCTTCTTTTATATTTGTTGTGAGAAAATATGAATCTTTTTCTAAATATTTACTTGAAATATTATTCTGAGAATAAAGAAATAAAGATTTAAAAATTGTTTGAGTAAAAGGTATTTTTTGTTCAAGTAAAATATTTATAGTTACTTTTTGATTAAGATTCTTATTTTTCCAAATAAACTTTTGATTTTCTTCATTATTTATTTTAGAAATATAATCATAAATATATCTTTGAATAATTTCATTTTGATTAATATTTTCATTGAATGATATAGTAGATAATATATTTTCCTTTTCTAAAATTATTATTATTTTTCTTAGATTATCAAAAACTATAGAATTAAAAAGATTAAATAATGAATTTTTTATATTTCCTTCAGGATTTTTATCTTTTGTTAATATTTCATCATAAAATAATTTAACAATATAATCTACATCATTATTTACTAAATAAGTTAAACATTTTATCAAAATTTTTATTATAGTTTTATTTTTGTTAATTAAAAATGAAAGAGTCTGTCTAATGCAAATATTTTGATGAAAATCATAATTAAAAATTTTAAAATTAAAATATCTCAAAGCATTATCTATATTATTATTAATTATTAAATTAATATCAAATAATTCTTTTTCTATTATTTCTTTATTTGTAGCAAAAAGAAGTTCAGGGAAATTTTGATGTATATTATTAAAGTCACTTATCATTATTTGAGGACAATTTGATAAAAAGGACATATAATTATTATTTTTTGAATTTCTTTTTAGATATATAACAAAAATTACAATTTTAGATTTTCTAAAATATATTTTGCTTCCAATAGAAGTTCTATAATCATTTAATAAATAATAAATATCATTCAGTTTTTTTAAATCCTCTTCCCTAAATTTTAATATTAATAAATTTTTATTTTTTTCATTGATATTTTTATTAAAAATAAAATCAATAAATTCTTTATCAATTTGATTTATAGATGAAATTAAGTCGATATTTATTTCATTTGTAGTATCTTTTGAAAATTCAATATTTATTTTATTATTTATAATTTTTTCATTTTCATCTGTTATAATTTCTTCTAAAAATGATGAATAAGTATATACTATTGATGTTTCATTATTCAATTTCTCTAAATAACTTTTCATATTATGACAATATCTATTTTTATATGATTGATATAAATATTTATAATAATAATTAAATTTATTCCTAAACTCAAATTTTGTTAATAATATCATTATTTCTTCTGTAAAACAAGGTGCTATTTTTTCCATGACAAATTGGACAATATCATTTTTATTAATTCTTTCATTTTCATTTTCATTTTCATTTTTATTATTAATATTATTTTCTAAACTTTTCGAGGCTAAATAAACAAGTCCTTTAATTTCTTCTTCTTTTATAAATATTAAATCTTTTTTAAATTTTTGTTCTAAATTAAAGATTTTATCATCAATTTTAGTATCATAAATTTTAATTAATGTATTATAAATTTCTTCAGCAATATCAAGTAATTCTTGATTTAATAAATTTGAAAAATTTAGTATATGCTTTTCGAATCTGTTTAAGAAAGGGGGTTCTTGATATTCGATTTGATTTTTATCAACTAAAACAATAACTTTGAATTTATCATTAACTAAAGAAAGTGATTTAAACTCACCAAGACGAACGAATTTTTTATTATCTAAATATGTAAAACTTTGATTAAATAATTCATATAAAGTAGGATATATTGAATCCAAATCTTTTAATATTAAGATATTATCTGTTTCCATTTGATATTTAATTTTGTTCACCATTTCATTATAATACATAATATTCTTTTTGTCTTCTTTAAATTTACTACCAGAATAATATTTTTTAAATTCTTCTTTTTTTGGTTTATTATTAAATAATTCTATTCCATCTTTATCTATATTTATAGTACTTATAGTTCTAGTTTTAATTTTATTTCTATTGTCATTTATATCTTCTAAAATATTATTCAACAATTCATGGCTTAAACTACTATCAGTTATTAATAAAAGATATCTACTAGAAAAATCATTAATATTATCTTCAATACACTTCATAACATCATATTTATTATAATCTTCAATATTATTTATATTTTGAATATCTCCATATTCTTCAAAGAAGTATGCTTTAAATTCATCAATTGAATTTTCTAGACCGGCGAAATTTCTCATAATATAATTAACACATATACTATTTAAATATTTATTTTTTCCATCTTCATCTCCATTATTGTCATATTTTTCAATTTTATTTTTGTTTCTTATAATATCATTTAAAACAGATTTTATTAAATTATAAAAATCTCTTGAACCATGAAAATTAGCGTTTTTGTCATTTTCAATTATTTTTTTATTTATATATTTAAAATAAGCTTTAGATAATCTTAAAATAATATTTTCATATTTTTGACAATAATTTTCTCCGTTAATTTCATATGATTTAGCAATTTCTTTCCCTGTTTCTATTAAATCTTCTTCATCAGGATCTTGTACAACATTATAAATAACTCTATTCATTTTAGAAGCGTCAATAAACCAATTTGAAATTCCTACAAATGATATTTTATCTTTTTCTTCTTCTAATTCAGAATGCATTACTTTTAATGGGTTGTTTTCACTTATTTCTGCTAATCCCATTTCATCCATAAAAACAACAACAATTTTATTATTTAAATTATTTTTTTGATATATTCTTCCTTTTCTAAAAATATCTAATATTTCTTGTGATGTTGTATTTAATGAACCTTGAATTTGAAATGTTATTAATTCTGGATATTGCTTACAAAAAAGAGTTTTTGAGCCTTCTCCTTTCATTGAATTTTGAATTATTTGAAAACTTAAAGTTTTGCTTCTTCCAGGCTTGCCACATGTTATTAATGGGATTTTATTTATTATACAAAAAAATAATGTAAATATATTTTCTTTTATATTCCTATTTTTGGCTATTCCCTTTGGTATTTCAAAGTTATTTAGCATATAATTTTCTTCCATTATTGGTATTTTTAAAAAATCATTATCTATAAAATCTTTTGTTTCATTTAATAATTTTTCTAATTCTTTTCTTGATTCTTTATCTGGTAAACGTAAATAATAACATATATATAAACTTAAATTTATTGCACAAATAAATATTTCTATATCTGATATTTTATTATAGTAATTTATTATTTCTATTTCTTCATATGTATTTTGTATAACATTTTTGTTATTCTTTCTTTCAATTATATAATTGACAAAAAATTCAAAAAATAAATTAAATCTATTGACTTCTCTTAAGCTAACAATTGATATATCATTATTATTTTTCATAAATTTTTGACAAATTTCAACAGAATTTGTTTGTAATTTGATTAATTTATTTTTTTCTTTATCGCTAATTTTAATTTTCATTTTTTCAAATAATTGATTTGTAACTCCAGAAATCATACTATTTATATATATTAATTCATCTTTTTCTTTTAAACTTCCAAAATTAAATACAAAATTTAATAATGATACAGGCAAAGGATTTACTGTATATATTAAATTTTTTTTCTTATGCTGTTTTTTATATAAAATATTAAAAACTTTATTTTCCTTTTCAGAAACACGATAAGGATTGCATGCCCCAATAAATATATATCTACTATCTAAAGGCTTTCCATATATTGAATTTTTGCAAAATATTTCTATTAATAAACCCATTGAATTACAAGTATTAATTTCATCAAAAAAAACCCAAATTTTCCTATTTTTTATTTTTTCTTCATATTCACTAAATATCATTTCTCTAGAATATTTTTTTAAATAAGAATTTTTATCTTCTTCTGATTGATTTTCAAAATCTTTTTTTTTATTGTTTAATAATATTTTATCTTCATAACTTACTTCTTCGTTTATTTTTTCTATAAATCGAATAATATCTTCATCATTGATACCTGCATGAATATTCATTTTTTTAATATTTATTTTCCCTTTATTAATTAATTTTGAAGCCATTTCAATTAATGTTGTTTTTCCACAACCTGTTTCTCCCATCATTATAATAGGTATTTTTACTCTTATTCTCATTAATATTAATACAACTTTGATAAAATTATCTGGAGTATATACATATGAACCTAATATTTCTTGTTTTTTTTTATCATTAAATTCACCACCTACATTTAAAAAATTTAATAAAATGTCTAATATTTCTTTATTTTCAAATTTTCTAAAACTTCTTAATTTTGAAGTGTTCTTGGTCCTTTGTGAATTATAGAGGTTTTCTAAATTTTTAAATTCAGAATCTTTTTCAGAGCATGTTGTAATAATTGTACAACTATTTTCATCCTCATTAAAAACTATTAAACTAGGCTTAATTTCGTCAAATGATATAGAATCAATATTAATTTTTAAGTTTTTATATATTAATCTTTCTCTTTCTTCTTCATCTTCATTTATTATTTTTTGATATATTTGTTGACTTTTTATTAATTTTTCATATGGGCCGACTAGAAATATTTTTGTCACTTGTACTAAAGATTTAATAATAAATTTTCTTAAATTTAGTAAATTTTTTTTATCTTCTTCACTCATATTAGATGCTTTTGCATTATAAATTAATGTTTCTCTGGAATATCCTTCGCATTTTAAAAATTTTGAAAATTGCTCACATAAAACCTTTATAAAAATATTTATTTGGTAATAATTAGGATTTTCAATATTCATATTTTTTAAATATTTTAAAATAATATCATGGCATTGCTCTTGAGATAATTTTAGTTTTAACATAATTTTATCTATTTCAGAATTTTTTTTTATTATATCATTTGTTTCATACATAGTAAGCACTTTTGCAACTGTATTTAATTCTTTAGAAGGTTTTATGGCACTTATTTTATCTATTATATTTTCATTTAAAAAGGAAAGAATCCTTATTTCTTTTGTATATTCTTTAAAATCATTTGGTACTTCAATAATTATTTCAACATTATCTCCAAAGTATTTTACATTTTCATTTAAATCACATTTTCTTAAAACTAATAACTTAAAAAAGAACTCATTTAATAATTCTATTTGCTTAGTTGGGGCTATATCAAAATGAATAATATATTTTGTATTTATATCAGACATATCCGGCAATTTTCCAATTCTCTCAATTAAATTTTCCAAAGTAAATTGCCCTCCTAAAGGAAAATAAATATAAATATAATTAATTTTATCTTCTAATTTTTTCTGTTCTATTTGCTCTTTAATTGATTCACTTTTTCCATAACCACAATTAGATGAGCTTTTTATATTTATTTTATAATTACAACCAAAAAATTGATCATATTGTGGATCATAAGTGAAATAATTTTGATGTGGAAATGCTGAGATATTTTCAAGTCTATTCAGAAATTTTTGCAAATCAGAGTCTTTGGTACTAAAAATAATAATTAAACAACTTTTCATTTTTTTTCCATATATTTTAGAGTATTTCTTTATTAACTCAAAAAATTTGATTCTTATTTTTGCATTTAATAAATTTGTATTAACCATACAAAATAAAGAATTAATTTGACAAAAAAAACATCTTATGAGAAAACTTCTTAATTCCTCTGAATTTGTATATTTTGTACAATATAAATAACAACAATTAATAGGAAGATTTTTAGTTAAGAAAACATAAGCATTTAAAGATTCAATATCTTGTCTATTTGTCATATAGAAATAAATTCCTTTATATTCCTCATCTTTTTTTTTATTGTTTTCTATGATTTTTTTATTTGAATGAAATGGCTTTTTATTTAATTGTATTTTATTAGTTTGATAAACATCATTTAAATCTTTTTTATTAGCACAAAATTGCATTTCAATATAATCATTTATTTGTTCAATAATTTCTGAAAATTGTTCAGATAATTGTTTTTTTCCAAAACGAAAATCAAAACTATTAGTTTTTAAAATAGAAATTTGATTATTAAAAGTCACTTTAAATAAATCTAGATTTTTATTTTCATTATGATTAATTATATTTTTATATAATAAATTGAATTGCCTTCCATAAAAAAAACTTATTATTGGTTTTTTGTAATAAAAATCATCTAATATTTTAATCACATCATTTCTTAGTTTTGAAAAAGATGCTTTTAAAATTTCAATATTAATTCCAATATCATTTTTATATTTAAAAGTCAATTTTGTATCTTGAAAATTTATAAAGACAGGTAAAAGGTCTGGATATCCTTTTATATAAAGGTCGTTAAATATATATATAATTTCTTTTATATTCTTAAAAAAAATAATGAATATATCTACAAAATTTTTATATATTTCAGGAATATTAGCTATATAAATTCTTTGGTAAATAGACTCTAAATCAGGAAAAAAAATAAATAAAAAATTTTTCGAGCTTCCTTTTAAAGGATCATTTATTCCTTTTTCTTTATTATTTTTGACATTTAATTTATCATCTTTATTTGAAAGATCATAACTTATGGATGAACTTAAATAAGTTCCTTCAATAGAATATTCATTTTTTTCTCTGTCATTATTATCTTTTAAAGATATTGTAAAATTTGAATAATTCAAAATATTTCTAATTTTTGTAATACAGCCTTCAGTATGATTTAAATATTTATTAAATAATGTTTGAATAAAATAATATTTTTGAATATAATTAATAAAGATTTTACTGATATCAAAAATACCTTCTTTAAATTGTTCTACAAAAGAAGAAAATGATTTAATATTATTTTTATTATTTATTATTGGCTCCATAAATCTTACTACTCTTATAAAATCATTTATATCTTGATCATAAAGTAAAGAATCTTCACTTTCTAATAGAAATTCATTTAAGTTATTAAGTTGTTCATATTTTTTATCTTTAATAAAGTCTAAACTTTTAGGATTTTGATTTATTGCAATAAAAAAATTGAAAAATTTTAATTTATTATTTTTATTTGTGAAGCTGATATTAAATTCTTTTTCTATATCATTAATTATTTCTGTTATTTGAGCATATTTAATATTTTCTTGATTTTTTAATACTTGTTTATATCCCAAAAATCTATTATAAAAATTAGATTCACTAATTTCATTATTATTATTAAAATTATTATGATAAAATTTAAAAAAATATAATATACCTGAAATCACAGAAAATAAAGATTTAATTTCAACTTTTATTCTAATATTTTCAATTAGATATTTTTTATGTTCGAAATTGTAGATTTTGAAATATTTTAAAAGCCAATCTATTTCTTCAATTAAATTCATCTCATTTTGATACCCTATATTGATTAGATGTTTTATTGCTTTATTTTTTGTTAATTCTTTTTTTATAATTTCTTTGTCATTTACAAATATGTTTTTAATATTAGAAAATTTTTCTAAAGTTTTTTCCATAAAATTTTTAGTAAGTAAATTTTTTTCTTCATTAAATATACTTAAAAAAACATTGGAGCTTTTTAAATTTAATATTTTTTCAACTTTTTTTATATTATTTGAATATTTTAAAAATTCTTCTTTGGATTGCTTTGTTTTTAAATATTGCAAAGTAGAATTCATAATTTTTTGATTATAATTTGAAAGTTCATTATTAATTTTCGCATCATTATTCTTAATGCTAATAAAAGTATTATATAACTTTATTTTTTCTATTATTTTTATATTTTTATTCCAAATATCCATTACTTCATTTATATTAGTTAACACCAAATTTGTATGGGTTTCATAATCTTCTTCATTTAAGCATTTAAATATATTATTTGTTCTTCTTTTTATTGTTTCCTCACCAATAATATTAAAATTTTTTTTTATTTTTTTAAAGTCTAAATTTAAATTAATTAAATCATTTGATAATGATTGACATGTAGAATAAGAATTGTCCCAATATGTTGAATATTTATTAGATTCATTATTTAATAAGGAAAATGACTCATTATTTAATAACTTTTCAAAAATTATAAAATTTGAAGAATTTTCTTTGAAATAGTCTTCATAATTAATTGAATATTCTTCAAGTATTTTTAATACTATTTTCACTATTGATTTATTTGGATTTACTTCTTTTAAAAATAAATTCAGATTAAATTTTTTTAACCCATCTTCATTATTTTTAGGAAATAATATATATTCTATCATAGATTCCATTGGCTTTAGGTTTTGTTTGTTTTCAAAATTATTTAATAAGTAGATAAAAATTGGTATAGAATCTTCTCCAATATTGTCTTTTAAAATTTCAATAGTTTTATTCATATAATTACCAAATATTTGTTTATAATTAATTATTTCAAAAAATCTTTTTAATTCAGAATTAAAAGTTTTATTTTCTCCTATATTATATGTATTAATATTTTTATTTATCCATCTAACAATATAATGAATTATAGCTTTATTATATTTTTCGAATGGTAATAATTTAAAAAATAGTCCAAAATATTTCAATTCATTTATATTGTCAAAAATATTTGAAACATATTTTTCATAATTTTCTTCAAAATAATTATAAATTTCATATTTATTATATTTATTAAAAAATTTAGCATCCATTAAATCTATTTTGAAAAATCTTAATATATCTTCTTTATTTTCATTCTTTAAAAAATAATTACCTTTATAATATTCATCATTTCTAATAAATTTAATCAAAAAATCATTATCATATTCACCTTTTTTAATATAATTCCATCCATTAAAATGAATTTTATCTTTAATATTATTTTGAAAATAATCATTTTTAATAACATTCAATTCTTTATTATAATTTTTTTTTATATTAATTAAATTTAAAATATTTTTTTCTTTTTCAATTAAATAATTAAAAATTTGAGAAAAATCTAAAATATACTTTCCTTTTTGTATCTGCTCTTTAACTAATAATGAATACAAATCTATAAATTTTTTAAATATATATTGTTTATTTTCTATTAATTCTCTATTTATTACTATTTTATTATTACTAATACTCAATACACTATAAAAAGAATCAAATTTTGATTCAATAAATTCCATATAATTAATTATATCTTTTTTATTATTAAGTATTTTTATTAAAGGAGCTTTTACTTTTTTTAATAATGGCTTTTCTATCTTTGATGAATCTTCATAAAATATTTGATATAATGTTATAAAATCTTCAAGTTGTGATCTATATTTTTGAATAGAATCATTTTCATTACTACTTTTGGATTTAAAATAATTATTAAGGCTTTCCAAAAATTCATTTTTATCTTTTTTATATTTATTTAAAATATTATTAAATTCTTTATTTTCTATCTGTTTAGGTAATACATAATTATATTTTAAATAGCTATCTAAAAATTTGACTATAATTTTTGAGCTAAATGATATATTAAAAATCTCAATAATATTTGAAAATAAAACTATATCATTATCTTGTAATGATAAAAATTGTAGAGCTAAATTTTGATTTTCTTTTTTTAGTTTCATTTTCTTAAAATATTTTAAATATATATTAAACTTTTCAGAAGGCTTTAGAATTTTATTTACTTTTATATTATCTAAATTATTTTCTTTATCTTTATTTTCAAGATCATGATTTTTTAAATCATTTATTAAGTCAGATAAATAATTAGCATTTATTTCTAAATTTACAAAAAGGACAATATCTTTATCTGGTTTTATATTAAATTCATTTAAATTCCAATATTTTTGACTGTTTTTTGCTTTTAATATTAAATTTATCTTTTTGATTTTTTCATTTAAATTAATTTTATGTATAGAAACAATAAAATTTGTATATAATATACTATCTTTATTCAAAGTTTCTATAGATACTACTTCTGGATTTATCGAATCTAAATAATAACGATCATTTTTAAATATATTATAATTAAAGCAAGATATGCAATATATACTCATTGTAATTTGTTTTTTCATATTCCCTTCTATATCTTTTTCTATATCTTTTATTGATTGTTTAATTTCATTTAATTCTTCATTTAATGACTTAGTCATTTTTACAAAAAATTATAATAATATTTAATATTCTAAAAAATATTTATTAATTTTGATATTGATAATTTTAATATAATATTGTTCAAAATTGGGGATTGGGGATTGGGGATTGGGGATTGGGGAT
>JAJMZT010024891.1:0-15760 GCA_023807265.1 Metadinium minorum
ATCCCCAATCCCCAATCCCCAATCCCCAATCCCCAATCCCCATATATATAGATCTTTTTTTAATTATTTTGATTTCTTACTTAACTAAAAATTATATTAATTCACTATTTACACAAAAAAATAATTCATTAAAAATGGAGGAGAAAAATACAGATACAATTATAGATTTAACAAATGAATCTTCAAAAGAGGAAGTAGCTGAATTTTTTATCACAAAATTTAAGTTTTCAACAAATATAAAAGAAAACATTATAAGAGAAGATATATCAGGTGATATATTATTATATTTAAAAGATAATGATTTTATACAATTAGGAATTATAAAAAAGGATATAAAAAAAATTAAATATTATCTTATGAATAACTTAGATAATTTTATTGAAAAAGAGATAAAAAAAAAAATTGATGAAAATTCTACAATAGAAGATGTAAATCATTTTTTCAAACAATATATCGGATTTCAAGGCCAATTAAACCAAATAGATGGGAAAAAATTTTTTGATTTAACATATGATAAAGTAAAAGATATTGGATTAAATATTGGACAAACAAAAAAATTGGAAAAATATTTCAAACAATTTACATCCAAAAATTTGTTAAAAAACGATTCTCATGAATTAAACAAAGAAAATCAGAAAATTAAGCCAAAAAGACAAAAAATAAAAAATAATACATCTTACCAAGAACAAAAAAATCTAAATATAACTTTGACTAAAGATGAAAATAATCAAAGTATATTAAATAAAGAAAATGATAATAAAAATAATTTAAATAATATAAATAATTCATTTATTTGGAGAATAATTCCAAATATAAATTTATTTGGCATTTGGTCTATGCAGGCAGATACAAATAAAGATATAAATAATAGTAATGAATTATCATCAAAAATTGATATAGTTAAGAAAAATATGAACGATAATATTATTATTAATCCAAATGGAAATATTCTAAATTATATTCAATATCAAGATATTTTAAATATAAATATTCAACCTTTCTATAATAATTCTAATTATAATATATTTTTAATTTTAGTAATTAATGAAGAATATTTTAATTCAAGCTTAGCATTTTACGAAGATAATAGTTGCTTTAGTTTATGGAAAGTTATAGTCAATTATAATCATATTTTTTTATTTAGTGAAGAAAAAATGAATCAAGATAATGATAAACAAAGAGTTTTTTTAATTCAAATTCCCTCAGATAAACAAATACATCGACTATTAATTAATTTAGTAAATAAAGAAAAGGGCGGTAATAAAGAAATCAAAACTCAAATGGAAATAAAAGAAGAAATACAAAATTATTTTTGTTTTCAAAATATTAATTTTGGAGGAGTCTTTCCTGAAGAAAAAATGGATTATATATTTATGATTTATTTTAATTATTTTATTAGACCAGAAATAAACAATTTCACAATAATAAAAGACTTTATAAAATCTTCTATTAATTTTATTTCTTCTTATGATAAAGTTATTTATTTTACAAATAATAATCTACTTAAACTTTTTAAATTATGTATTGATTTCAATCTTAAGATTAAAAATATGGATTTGATTGAATTATATCCAGAAGAAAAACAAATTAATAATGCTATAAATAAAGAATATATGCTTACAGGAAAAGAAATTGATAAATTATTTAAATTAATTGATGAAAATAATAAATCTGAGCAAATAAAAGAAAAATTATCTTTATTTTTTGTCTCATTATACAATAAGCATAATAAAAAATATTTAAAAACTTTAATTACATCTAAAAATAAAAAGATATACTTAAGAAGTATTTTTGACTTAATAATCAAAAATGAATTAAAGATAAATGATTTAAATATTAAAGATAAAAAAGATATAAATAAAATTCAACAAGAATTTTTATTAGTGTGTAAAACATTGGTTGAAATTAATTATATAATTAAATTAAGTGATAATTTATTTGATGCTCTTGAATTTATTAAGAAAAATTGCTTGTTAATTTATGATTTATTAGATAAAGATGAAAGTTTAAATAAATCAAAAGAAAACAAATATAAATTAATTTTACCTCAGGTAGATAAAGATGATAATATAGATATTTTTTTAGAATATTTATATGAAATTAGTGAAAAATGTAAAAATAAAGATTATATATTATTAAATTATGATGAATTATTTAATGAATTTATAAATATATATGAAAGTAAATCTTTAGAAGATCTATGTTATTTAAAAAGATTTATAATTATTGCTGATAAAAAGAATATGGATAATAATATAATTGAGAATTATTATAATTTAATTCATCAAAAAGGTATGGATTTAATACAAAATAATAAATTAAATATTTCAGAAATAGTAAATTTTATTCTTGAACAAGATGAATTTTATATTAAAGATGAATATAAAAATAATTATAATAGAGATCCTTCTATATTTAAATATATAAATATAATAGATAATAATGGAAGCAATATAGAATTATTAAAGAAAAAGAAAATATTAGAAATATTTAATAATTCAAACAATAAGAAAATGAGTCAATTTTATGAGGCTTTTTTGATACAAATACAAAAAATTGATGATTTCTATTATTTATTTAAACTATTCCCTGATTGGTCTATTAACATGGGTTTTATCAAATTAATAAATAAAAAATTGAATGATTTAATAATTCCATATGAAATAGGAAAAAAAAATCAAAATAATCAATTATTGTATGAAATTTTCCAAAAAATAATTATTTTTAATTATAATAATGGATTTGACATATTAACTTTTTTGCCACAATTAGAATCAAAATTTCCAAAAGATTTCATCTCCAATTTTTATATTTTTTTGATTAAAAATAAAAAAATTATTAATATAATTCAAAAAATAAAAAAGCATATATTAGATTTTTTTATTGAACAACAAAAAAATAAATTTGAACCAGAAATATTAATATATTTATCATTAATATCTCCAGATGGAGCGTTTTTGAATGATTTATTTAATAAAATTGATAATTTTATTATAAATGAAAATGATTTTTATCAAAAAGAAGAAAATCCTAAATATATATTATTCAAATTATTTAATGAAAAATCTTCAGAAATTATTAAAAAAAATGAAAAATTATTAGAAGGTAAATATGTCATAGAAACAATGAAACTAATAACTAAAATTAATCATGATTTAAATACAGGGAATATAAAATATGAAATTATAGATAATTTAATAGATGAAGAAGATACTTTATATAAAAAAATATTAATTATAAATGATTTTGATAAAGAAAAGATGATAATTTTATATGATAAAATTAGAAGAGAATTGCAATGTTGCAAAGACAAATTTAATATTTTTGAAACAATAATAGAATTTTACCAAACTTTTTATAAAGAAACACAAAGACAATTATATTCTCAAATGAAAACAAAAATAGAACATTTGAAAAATAAAAAAATAAATGAGATTATTAAATTAGATATAAATGACTTCATTAAAATACAAAATTTTAATTTAGATAAAGCCAAAAAAGAAAGCTTAAACTTAAAATATAAATATTCATGTTTTTTTATGATTATATATAGAGAAATATTTAATAAAGAGCATGTTGATAAAACAGAGGATGAAATATTTTACGATAGCATAGAAAGCTTTAATAATACATTAACAAAAATAATAACACATAATAAAACAGGTGAAATATTTTTTAAAATTAATTATATTGATAAAATATTAGATTGTGTAAGAAATAAAAATAATGATCTAATTGAAGAAATAGAATTTATATATAAAGAATTTTCAAAATTGAATGAAGAAGATAAGAATTATATTAGAAATAATTTATTAAATGATTTAATAAATTATTCTTATAGAGATAAAATAGTCTCTTTTTTAAAAGGAATAATATATTTTATAAAAACTTTTATTAAAATAAAAACAATTAAATTAACTGAAATATATAATTTTTTTATAAAATCATATAAAATAATATCTTCAAATGCAGTAAAAACAGATGAAATAAAACAAATTATTGAAATGTTATTAAAATTTGAATACAATATAAAAAATGAAAAAACGCCTTTAATGGATTTCTATGAATTATTATTAGACAAAGAGGAGGCTATTATATTTATTAAAAATATAAAAGATACGAATTTGGATATAAGAAATTTAAATGAATTTATTGATGAACAAGATAATTCACAATTACAAACATCAGATATAGATAATTTATTGGATATATATACATTTTTTAATTCTTTTATGAAAAATAAAAATATTAAAACTGATGGAGACTTACTTAGTCAGTTTAAAAAAGAATTTGAAAGAGAAAAAAATATTGATTTAAAATTAAAAGAATATTTAAAATGCTATGGAGAAATAATACAATTTTACCAATTATATCATGAAAATCCGGAAATTACTGCACAAAAAATAGATAGAATATTATTCAATTCAATAGCTGATTTTTATAAAGATGAACAAAATAAATTATATACGTTTCAAATAAGATATTTTAATCAAAAAGATGAGCTGAAAAATATTGATTTAAATGAATTAAAAGAACTAAGATATAAAATATATATGTCAAGCACAAATACTAATTTATTGAATGCCGATTTTTCAAAAATACATAATAGAATAAATAAGGAAGATATAACAAATCAATTTGTCAATTTATTGGACAATTTTCAACAATTAAATAATACTTTAAATAGTTTAATTCAATCCGGATATCCCTTTATCAAAAATTTTCATATAAAAATCAAAAATTCAATTGGTTATGATGAAAATAAAAAAACTTTACAAAAAATAATCGAAGAATATAAATTAAAAAATAAAGATTTTAAAAAAATAATCAAAAATGGTTATAAAACAAAACCTCTTTTAAGATTATTTTATGGAAATCAATTTATACAATTATATGATTATTTAATGAATAATAATAATAAATCATATATTAAAAATTTAGTTAATTATTTATCATTAAGTTCAATTAATAAATATAATATTAATTATGAATATGATTTTAATATAGATTGTATTACAAATATTAGTAATTATTTAAAAAAATTATTTAATGTTAATAAAGTAAATATTGACAAAATTTATAAATTAAATGAAGTATTAGATGATTTCGAATTAGAACCTGGGTTGTATAGAAAAAATAAAAAAGGTAACTATTCTGATTTAACTTTTGATATTATAAATTTATATAACAATTTGACAGGTAATTTTCCATTAGTAAATACTTTACTTTTTTGCAATGAAGAAACAAATATAGAGCAAATAACAGCTTTCTTATATAGAGCAATTTTTTGTGAAAAGCCAATACTATTTGTTATAACTAATATTGAATATTTAAGTTTATCTATAACTCAAAATCTTATAAAAACTTTAAAAAAATTATATAAATTAAAAGAGAAAACAATAAATTCTTATTTATTATTTATTTATGAAAAGGTTGATTCAGCCTTATCGAGAGATATAGAAAAACTAATTCCTGATAGGAATATTCTAAATTATAATTTTTTTAAACAATCAAAAAAAAAAAATAAAAAATTCGATGAAATAATTGTTTATTCTTCGATTTTTTCAGGATATGGAAAAACTACTGAAATTAAATATAAAGTTAAAGAATCTCATGGATTATATTATTATTTACCAATAGGAGGAGAATTTACGAGGGATTATATAATTAAAAATCTTAAAAATTTAAATTTATCTGATGAAAATGTGAATAATATTTATTTACATATAGATTTATCAGATAGTGATAAAGACGAATTAATAAATGAAATATTATTTAAATTAGTTATATTAAGATATCTTGATTCAAAAGATGAAATCTTTTCATTAAATCATGATATTAAGATTATAATTGAAATTCCAAGAGGATTTATAAATTTTGAAAAAAAATATAAATTTTTAAATTTATTCAAAACACAATATATAAAAACTTTAGCACCATTAAGATTAGAGCCGAATGTAAAAACTATAAGAGAATCTCCAATTGCAATAGTATCTGAAGTGTTATATTATTATGAGAACAACTTTATTGGAGTGAAAAATATTGATTTAGATGCTCCAATAAGATTATCTTCAGATCAATGTGAAAAAATAATTAATAAATATTTTAATGTTGAAAATAAGAATTATTATCAAAAAATGAATTTTATAAAAATCTTATCCTTACAATTTATAAAATTTACAGAAAATGTATATTTTAATTATGATTATGCTTATCAAGATGGAATTGAAAATATAATTCAAAATGCGAGAATATCAGTTATACAGAATTTCATTCGATTAACAAAAGTTTTTACTCGAACGCCATATGATCAATTATTAATAAAGCAAAATGAATCAAAAAATATATATGATAAATATGATTATGATAAAAGTAAGGATATTGAAAAAGCTATTAGTGCTTTAGAAAAAGAAAAACAAGAAATTTTTTCTTTTGACTTAATTAAGCCAAGTTTAGTCTTCTTTAATAGGGATGGAGGTTCTCTGAGTATTATTTCAAATAATAATAGGAATGACCCTGAATATAAAAGTTTGCAATTATTATGGAATTCAAGAAATATAAATCAAAGTAAACTTGAACCTTTAATTAATTATAAAGAGTTAAAACATGAAGACCTACTCAAACAAATAAAAATTTTATTTTCTCTGGATAATTTAAGTATGAAAGAATTAAAGCAAATATGCATAAATGCAGGTAATTATATTTTTGTTTGTGATAATTTTATTAAAATGGTTAGAATTTTGCTAAATATTGAAGCTAAAATTCCAGTTATTTTAATGGGTGAAACTGGAGTTGGAAAAACTAAAATGTTAGAAATGTTAGCAATCTTGTATGGTAAAGGGAAATTAAATTGGAAAAAAAAAGAGATTCATGCTGGTACTACTAATGAGGAAATTGTTGCTTTTATTGATGGAATTATTGAAGAAGAAAATAAAAAAATAAAAACTGAAGAGCAAAAAGATGAATTAATTTGGGTTTTTTTAGATGAAATAAATACTTGTAATTCATTAGGATTAATTACTGAAATAATGTGTAATCATACTTATTTGGGAAAAAAAATAAATGATAATTTTGTATTTTTAGGGGCTTGTAACCCTTATCGAGTTTTAAATAAAAAAATGAGAGAAAGTGGATTGGTTTATTATAATACGAAGGAAAAAAATAAATTAAATAATTTAGTATATTCTGTCAATCCTTTACCTCATGCTTTATTAAATTTTGTTTTTGATTTTGGCTCTTTAAGACCAGAAGATGAAAGAAAATATATACAAAATACAATTATTTCCATTATTGACAATATCTTTGAAAATAAATTAATTACAAATATTGAGAAAAATGATTTAAATTATATTGTATTTCAAATAATTGATAGTATTGTAATTTGCCATAATTTTATTAGAGAAAAATATGATAGATCATCTGTAAGTATGCGTGAAATTAGAAGGTTCGGAATGTTTTTTGAATATTTTATAAATTATTTTTCAAATCAAAATATTCCTGATTATAAAAAAATGCAATTTAGCTTGAATATGACTTTATATTTATGTTATTATTTGAGACTAAATGATAAATCTGATAGAAATGAATTAGCCAGCTTATTAAATAAATATTATTTTAAAACAAGCTTTTTAACTATGCCTGAAAATGAAATAACAAAAATAGCAAAAGAAATGGCAATTGACAAAAATAAAGGAATTGCTTTAAATAGAACTTTAAAAGAAAATCTTTTCACTTGTTTCATTTGCATAATAAATAAAGTTCCATTAATTATTATAGGTAAGCCAGGCACAGGGAAATCATTAAGTTTCCAAATTCTATATAATTCAATGAAAGGAGAATATTCTGAAAGTAAATTGTTTAGAGACAAAGGAAAACTATATAGATATTATTACCAAGGTTCAGAAACAAGTACAGCCGAAGGTATAAAACAAGTATTTATGAAAGCATTAACATCTCAAACAAAAAACAACAACAACAATAATAATAAAAAAATAATTCCATTAGTATTTTTTGACGAAATGGGATTAGCAGAAAGGTCAAATAATAATCCTTTAAAAATTATACATTTTCTCTTAGAAAGAGACTCGGATGATTCAGTACCTTTTTTAGGTACTTCGAATTGGAAATTAGATGCAGCAAAAATAAATAGAGCTTTAACATTATCTATCAGTGATTATGACATACAAGATTTAGAAGAAACTGCAAAATTTATTGCTGAAGCAGTTGATTATGATTTAACAACTAAATATAATGATTTTTTTAATGCTTTAGCTAAGACATACAATGAATATATGTTATATAATAGTAATAATTTAGAAAATAAAAATTTCCATGGTAATCGAGACTTTTATAATTTGATTAAAAATGCTATAAAAGAAATAAATGTAAGAAAAAAAGAATTAAAAAAAAACGAGAAAAAAATATTAAACGAAATCGCTAATTTAAGTCTTGAACGCAATTTCGGAGGCCTAGAAAACTCTGTAAATATAATAAAAAATATATTTAATAAAGAATATGGGAATAGAGCTGAAGATAATATTATAAGGGATGTAAATATATTAAATATAATTAGAGATAATATTAGTGAACCAAATAGTAGATATTTAATGCTGATTTCTGAAGGAAATGATGCAAGTGAAATTTTAAAATATTTGCTTAATTCATTAAATAAAAAATATATTGAATTAATTGGAAGTAAATATAAAACTGATATTGAATCTGGGAGATATACTGAAGAAACTTTAAATAAAATTAAATATATTATGGAAACAGACAATATTTTAATTATGAAAGATTTAGATATTATATATCCTTCTTTATATGACTTATTCAATCAAAATTTTACTATTATGGGTAATAAGCAATTCGCTAGAATTGCATTTGAATATGCCAAAATTTCTTCAGAAGTTAATCCTGATTTTCATGTTATAATTTTAGTTAATAATATTCAAATTCAAAATTTAAAATTAGATCCTCCGTTTTTAAATAGATTTGAGAAACATATTATCAATTATCAAATGCTTTTAAGTGAAGAAGACCTCGAAATAGCCAAAAGCATTAATAATTTCATTAATATATTATCGACTTTTAATGATTGCAAATCCTTAAAAATGAATTTAGAAAAATTATTAATAAATTGTCAACCACATGACATTGAAGGTTTAATATTTAGAATAAAAAATAATTATATTCAAACAAAAAAAGCTAAAAAAGAATTAGACTATAAGTATTATATATTGAAAGAAGTTTTTAAAAATATTGTTCCAACATTTTGCCAAGATATTATTGCATCGATCGTAATTTCTAATTTAGATAAAAAATATAACCAAATAAAAGAAATAATTTTAGAAGAATATAAGAAAAAAAGATATAATAATTTTTCTTGTTTTTTTAAAAATATTACTATAAGAAAAAATATAATTTATACTTTTAGTAAAATAACTGAAAATTTGTTTGAAGAAAATAATATTATCAAAAATAAATTTGGAACATTTAATAATAAAAGTGCATTTATAGAAATGATTGATTCTATTAAATCTGAAAATGATTTTTTATTTTTATTGGAATCATTTAATAACTCAAAAAATAAAAATGTTTTAATTCTAAAATTCACTGAAAATGATTTTAATAAAATAAATTCAGTTAATTATTTATTAAATAATTACCAAATGAGGAATAAAAAACTTCAAAAAACACTTATTATATTCATAATTTATAAGAAAAGAGAGTTAAAAAGTGATAAAATAAAAAATAATAAAATATCAAATTCTTCTTCCTTTGTTATTGACGAGTTTGAACAAATATTTATTGATAATTTACAAGGAAAAGATAAGAATGATATTTTCAAAATTGTATCGAATCAAATCCCAAAGAATTTTATAAGGGAATCTAACTTTATCAATAATAAATTATATTCAACATTAAATTATATTAATTATAATATTCTATTTGAGACAAAAGAATTAAATTCTAATAATTATATTTCTGTAATTGCAAAAAAAATTATGCAAAATAAGACAATATATGAACTATTAGAATCAAACATTGAAAAGCAAGGAGACTCTTTAAAAGATATAATAAAAGAAGTTTTTACTTCTGATATATTAGAAGTAAACGATGTCGATTTTTTTGAGGTTATTAATAGTAGATTATATAATAGTTATGCTTTTTATTTATTAAATATTATATTAGCAGGATTTAAAGAAAATATATTAAATCAAATCTTAATAAATAAAAATTTAGATATTTTTTTAAAAAATAAATATTTCAATAGAATAATTGAAAATTTCTTTGGAAAAAAAATCTTTAAAAATAATCCTCCAATTAAATTAGAAATTAATAAAAATAAAGTTACAATATATAATGGTTTAAAAATACCTGAAAGCAAAACTTATTTAGACAAAATAATTAAATATGTGAATGATGAAATATGTGAAAGGTTTAATGAAAATGAGAATTTACTAAGAAAAAACTATGAAAGTGAAGAAGAAATAAATGAAATTATAAAAATTTATGATGATAATTTACAAAAAATAGAAAATAATATTAAAAATGAATTAAAAAAATATGAGTTTTTTAAAGAAATATATAAAAATAATAATGAAATAAATATATTTATGAGAGAAGATTATTTAAAATATTACATCATTAAAATTATAGATAAAAAGGATACTAATTATAAAATTAATGAAAATATGTTCAATATATTATTAAATATTGTCAAAATTGCTTTAAATAAAAAAGAAAAATTGAATAATTTTAAATTTTCAAATGATATTAATGAATTTATTAAAATTATTGAAATAACACAAGGATATAAAGATGAAATAATAAATATAATTGATATTATTTTAAACATTCAAAAATATTATTTTAATATTGAAGATTCTATTTTAGATTCATTAAGTAGAAATATAATAAAATATCAGACACCAGAAAAAAATAAAATTTATTCAAAAAAAGTAAATTATACCTTTTTTTGTTTAATAGATTCTTTATTAAGAGAAATAATTTTATATAGTATAGAATTAATTCAAAATAATGAAAAAGATTTTTATGAATATATTTTTAGTTTCAAAGCTCTAGAAGCAAATTTAGAAAAAATTAATAAAAAATATAATTTATATTGTAAACAAATAAGTAATTTAAGCTTAATATTAAAAATATATGAAGCCTATAAATTTAACCATGAGCGTTTTGAAAGTAATTTTAAGAATATTATAAAAAACCTATTAAAACAGTCTACTTCATTATATAATGAAAAATATGAGAATTTATATAAACTTATATTAGAATTAAAAGATTTAATTGATTCTGATATTAAAATAAAAAATGATGACTATAAAAATTTAATATTTTTGATTTATAGGCAACACTACCAAAATATAAATGATGAAGAAATTAAAATAAAATTAATTAAAAATGTTTTTGAAAATGAAATATTAATAAAGAAAAGTTATATTTTTTTAGTAGAAACAATGAAAGAGCTTAAACCGAAAGTCCTATTAGAAGAAAATAATGAAAATGAAAAAACACTTGTCAATAACTATTTAAATTTAAATGATAATCCTAATATAATAAAATATAAGAATTTATATGATTTTTTTAATTCCCTCAATTCTAAAGAATTCAATGAGATGATATTATATTTTTTTGAAAATCAATGCCAAACTTATTTCTCTAATATATTAATGGCATATAATAATCAATATTCAAAAGAATCTTGCAAATCTCTGCTATTAAATATATCTTTCCTTTATTTACGAAAATCAATTCAATATTTATCTGAAAACAAAAATAAAATTAATAATAATATTCTAAAATTTTATTCAATTGCATATATTAAAACCTATTTTTATTATTATGTAGAAATAAATTATAATTATTTTGATTATTGTGATTTTAAAAAGATTAAATCATTTTTAATTGATAAAAATGAGTATAATAAAGTGTTAATAAATATGATACATATTTATCTTTATAGATTATATTTTAAAAAATTTGAAAATTATGAACAATTTACGAATTTCGATTTTAAAATCAAAAATATACCTATAAAATTATTTCAAAAAATGGAAAAAGAGGATAAAGATAACCAAAAGTATATTTTTAAAAATAATTTTATAAATCCAAAAGATAATGAAAATGATATTAAAGTTATTTTGTTTATTGATGATATTAAAAATGGACATTATAAAGACAAAAAACAAAATTTAGAAGATATTATGCAAAATTTCGATTCTTTTTATTGCTGTTTAGTTAATAAAATGATCTCCTACTTATTTGGAATTGATAAGAGATTAATTATTGATTCAATGAACATTGTAAATAAATTTGTTGAAAATTCAATTAATTTGGGTAATGAAGGAAAAATTTTATTTAATTATTTATTAAATTATAATTCTTTAAATAGAGAAATATTTAATAAAGCTTTTGGAGATTCTGTAAAACAAGAGGATTTTGAAATATTGCTATATTCTTTACGACTAATATTCAATACACAAATTAATAATAATAAATGTTTTTATAATAATATATTAAAAAATAATACTGATAAATATATTAATGATAATTACATTCCAGGTTCTTTCCCTTTTATTAATGAATATATTAAATCTTATAATTATTTGAATTCATTTTTTCCTAATACAAGCAAAGTTGGTTATTATATATGTAAAGATTGTGGATTTTTATATGAAATAAATCCATGTTCATTTCCTACAGAAATATCTTATTGCCCAAACAGACATATAATTGGAGGAAGAAATCATTATTTACATAAAAGAGATTTGAGAATCTTTAATAGTAAACAACATGAAGATGAAGTAAGAAGAGTTAGTAGCTTTTTGTCTGATGATGATTGGAATAGTTTTGTTCACTTAACCTTAGATGAATTTAAAAAACAATATGTTGATCAATATTTAACAAATATAGAAAAAGGAATATTACGAAATTTTACATTCCAAGATTTTACTAAAAATGATGATATAAGAGGAATTAATATTATAACTTTTAGAATATTGAATTTTATATTATATTCTTATTTATTAGGATCTTATATTTTAAATAATCTTAATAGAAATCAAATGAATAACTATTTAGTTGAAAATTTATTTCCTCATTCATTATTTGGTATTATTAAAAAGAATTGGGAATTATTAGATATTTCTTTAAAACAATTAGGATTTACAAATATTAATTCTTTTATAAATATGGTTTTTAATGATTTAATATTATTTTTAATAAATTTAAAAGATGTGAGTACAAAAGAAAAATTAATAGAATTTGAAAATAAAGTAGACAAATTTATAAAGGAAATAATAAATAATAAAAAAGAAATAAAAAGAATTAATGATAAATACAATAATATAAATAATAAGTTATTAAATTGCAATCCTCAAAGTTTAAAAGAAATAATTCAATCAAATTATCATCCATCTATTTATTCCCAAAAAGTATATCCTGATATTCAATATTTTACTGTGTCTAAATTAGTAAATATTGAGAGTTTTATTGAAAAATTTAATTTAAATGAAGAGAATAAAGCAAAATATGCTTTAACAAATTTATTAATAAATAAAGATTCAGATATAACAAAAAATGCATTTAATTTAAAATATCTTACTTGTATTAATAAATTTACAAACCTTTTATTGAATATATACTCTTATAGGATAAGTAGAGATGAAGCTAAACAAAAAATATTAAAAAATGAAATTCCAAATATAATAAAGTTATTTACTGAAATGAATATTAATACATTAATTGATAATAAAATATTTATAAATGAATATATTGAACCATTTATAAAAAGTTGGAATGAAATAAAGCAAAAATCAGTTCAATATAAATGTAGAATTTTAAGAGATTTGGAAAAAGGAGAAAAGCCCTTTGAAATGAAAATTAATAATCATTTGAGTGATTTTTTAGTTGATGATGGAGATAAAGAAAGTGGAATGTTTTTAGCTGCCGCTTATCAATATTTAATAGAATGTCAAAATAATTTTATAAAAGAATTAGTAGAAAAGAATAATTTACAAGGTATATTAAATAGTTATGTTTCTCAATTAAATCAAAAGATTAATATACAAGATGCATCAAAAAATGAAATTATTAATTTAGATAACAATCTTTATGAATTTTTTAATGATCTAGTAATTTCAAATTCAATGAGGAATATATTTATCGATAATAAAAAAGAAATTAATTATAATAATTATAATGATATAATATATAATTTTGATATAATTGAAGAAGAATTAGGAAAAAAAATATTACCTGGTTTAAAATCATTTAATGATGATAAAATTAAATTTGTAACATATTTATATGAAGGATTTAGAGGAGAAAATAGTTCTATTTTAGTCAATTATAATAATAAGTATAATCAAAGAGATTTAGAAGAATATGAAAAAAAATTAATAATTGAACTTCTTGAAAAAAATAATAGTAGCCAATTTTTTAATGAAGTTTTTTCATCTTTACAAATTTTAATGAATGAAATAATAAAAGAAAATTATGAACAAGATTATAATTTATATAAAATTATTGAAAAACTTCCAAATTATATTATATTAAATGAAGAATTGATTAATTTTTTTAGAAAACAATATGAATTAGATAATGAATCCAAATTATTTTCAATTAATTCATTAATTGCTATTTTTGATTTTTTTGAAGCTTTATGTTGGGAAGAAATTAAAAACCATATACCCCCTGATTACCAACAGAAATTATCAAGTGAAGAAGAAAAATATATAATTAATTATTTTGATAATAAAAATAATTATAAAATTATTAATAAAGAAAATTTCACTAATTCTCTCAGAAAACTATTATCTAGGTCTATATCTGGCTCGAGGCAAGATACAGAAATTAAAAATGATGCTAAACTAGAATATTATATAAATAGGGAAGACTTATGGAATAAAAATATAATAAATTCTGATACATTTGATGAAGAAATAAATGAAATATTTAAAAAGGATATATTAGTTGGACAAGCAATAAATTTATACTTATTATTAGATGGTGACAATATTTTAAATGAAAAATTATATAAAAATAAAATCATAAAAAATAAAATAATTCCAAATGGAAATAATATATCAAATAAAAATAAAAATTCTATTATTAATAATAATAAATATAAAGTTAATATTAATGAAAATATTTTTATTAACGATAAAAATATAAAAGATGATAAAGATTTAAGTTCAGATGATGATAATGAAGAAGAAGAAGAAATTGATGAAGATAAAAATATAAAAGAAGAAAATAAAGAAAAGAACATAAAAAAAGAAAAAGTAGAAGAACATGAAATTCCAAAAAAAGAAAAAGAACTAAACGAAGATAAAGATGTAAAAATAGAAGGAGAAGGAGAAGATGAGCAAAAAAAATATGATTATAAAAAACAAGAACATTATGAAGGAAAAGAAGAATTTGAAGATGAAGAAGAAGAGCAAGAAGAACAAGAAATATTTGAAGATGAAGAAGAAGAACAAGAAGAACAAGAAATATTTAAAGATGAAGAAGAAGAACAAGAAGAGCAAGAAGAATATTAAAAAGTTTATAAAAAGTATTTAAATTTCTATATATTTAAATTTATAATTATTTTCAATTAGCTATTTAATTAAAAATTCATTTTACTTTTTTACCTGAAAGCTTCTTTTTATTTTAAAAAGTTTTATTTTTATGAACATATAATAATTCTTGTTTTTTTTCTTCTTCTTCCCTCTCTTCTGATAATATTTCTAATATT